>QANZ01030519.1:0-77462 GCA_003254925.1 Chamaecrista fasciculata | reverse complement strand
GTGTGAACAAGTCCGTAGCCCACGATCTCCCGCAGCGTGGATTGCGGGGCAAGGTAGTCGTGGATGACTACGTGTTATTTGGGGGGCGTGCGCCAAGACCCTGGATGGATCATGGCTGCCCTAACTGTGCAGAGGGCGCCCGATTGGCTCGAGGGCGCCTTGCAAGGTGTGGAGGGGAAAAGGGGCCCGGTTCGAGGGCCGTTTAGGCGTACGCCCAAATAGTGATGTATCAAGAATTAAATAATATATTTTTTTAATTTAAAAATAAATAATAAATATATCATTTGATTTTGAGTAAACTAACATTTGATTCTTGAAAAATTACTGAGATTACAACTCAATCTCTGAAAGATTGAAATATACAGTTTAGTCCCTGGTATACTAATTAGTCCTTTTTATGGACTAAATAGCAAACTGTTTAACCTTTCAAGGACTAAAAAGTATACCGTTTTGATCTTTCAATAATTAATGTGTATTTTAATTTTTTAAGGACAAACTTGTCAGTTCGGTAATCTTTCGAATACCAAATAGTTAGTTTACTCTTTGATTTTTTTAAAAATTAAACTATGTATTTTCTTTTTGGTAAGCATTAAATTATGTATTTAAAAAAAGGAATTAAATTGTCAATTCTAGAATTTTGTAGAGAGCAACTTGTTACTCACTCCAAGTCTAACTGTCTAAGTTTAAGGCAAAAAAAAAAAGGTCAAAGTGCTAATTTGGCCTCATATTTTTTCCTCAATTTTCAATTTGGTATCATTTTTTTTTGCACTTTTGATTCTTATCTTTTGTCAATTCCCAATTTGGTCTATATCTTTGGGTCAGGTGCAGAAGTGGTCCCATATTTTTTCAAAAGAATTAACTAATAGTTGATCTTTTTACAAAAATATGAGATTAATTTTACAATTTGACCAAAAGATATGAGACTAAATTGGGACTTTTTGTAAAATATGAATCCAAAAGTGCGACAAAAAAAAGTACATGACAAAATTAGAAACTCAGCAATACATATGAGATCAAATTTGTACTTTGATCAAAAAGAAAAACTTTCGAGTAAACTATCAAATCGGTCCCTGGATTTATGAGGCGCTTAGAGTTTGGTCCCTAGATTAATGAAATAGACGAATAAGTCCCCGAATTTGTCGAACGTTAGGCAAATAGGTCCTTCTGTCAACCTGACGTTCCAAAAAACATGACGTGGTACGTTAAGTGCTGACGTGACATGTTAACTGCCACGTCAGCACGGGTTAAACTGAAAAAAATGCCAACTGTGTAAATTTCACCACATCAATATTATTACTAAAGAAAAAAAGAAAATTCGTGTCCGGACAAATTGGTCTCTGGCTTCAATTTTTATCCCATTATTTTCAATTCCCCCTCTTTGTCATCATTTTCATTCATTTTAGTCCCAAATCCTCAAAATAAAATTGTAAAGTGTCCCAAAACTCTTCCAAACATTCCAATTTAGTCCTTAAAAGTATTAAAAACCCTAAAATTATAAACCCCAAACTCTAAACCCTAAAACACCTAAAACCTCAAAACCTAAAATCCTAAACCCCAAACCCGAAAATCCCAAAACTCAAAACCCTAAACCCTAAAAAAAATCTATTATGAGCAATTAGGTCCCTCACCCAGTCTTATCTCATTATTCTCAATTCCCCCTCTTTTCATCATCTTCATTCATTTTAGTCCCAAATTCTCAAAATAAAATTGTAAAGTCTCCAAAAACTCTTCCAAACATTCCTATTTAGTCCTTAAAAATATTGAAAATCCTAAAACCTAAACCCTAAACCCTAAAACCCTAAACCCTGAACTCCAAACTCCAATCCCCAAACCCCAAACCCTTAAACCCACTTTCCTAAACCTTCAAACCCTAAACCTTAAAACTTAAATCTTTTCTTTAATCTTCATCTTTATCTTCCCAAATTATTATTTTTTTTTTTTATTTTCATCTTCATCTTCCACTCAAAGCTTTTCATCTTTGAAAAAAAAATTCATCTTCACCTTCGACTATTCATCTGCATCGCTATTCAACTCACAAAATCCATTTACAACGTTATTCACCTTCGACAATCACAAAAATTCATCTTCACCTTCGACTATTCATCTACAACGCTATTCATCTTCATCTTCTCCTTCAACTCACAAAATCCATCTTCAATTCAATCAATCTCTCAAATCGTTTTGCCTGTGATTTCGTTCGCTTTCGCCAGATTCATTTGTTTCGTGATTTTTTGAGTGATTTCGTTTGTTTTGGCTGTGATTGTTATGGATTTCGCGATTGTTATGGGTTTATAGATACTCGATCTGTCCCAAATCATTTTGGCTGTGATTTCGTTCGAGTGAATGAGGAGGAGGGAGATGGACGGTTGGGTGACGGTGGCGCTGGGATCTATGACAGATTTCGACGAAAGAGAGAGAGGGGGAATGGATGACGAAGAAGACGGAGAAGAAAATTTTGTTTTTTTGAATTAAAGTCCTTTCTTTTTATCATAGGACCAAAATATAAGAAAAATGAAAAAATTAGGATTTGAAACAATATTGTCCCAAAAAAAATAAAACCCACCCAAATCGACTCTTCTTCTTCGTTCTTCTCCTTCCTCCCTCACCACCGATGGATCCTCAAATCACAACACATAATATGTATTGTATAGGATTAAATTGCCGGAAAGCCTTCATCGGGCTCGGAAAATACCATCCTCAAACCACCTCGCCGACCTACTCCTGCTCAGGCCGGCAGGATCAGATTCCCTCTCGGCGGCGTTGTAGCGCGATCTCGACCGGAGAAACGGAATGGCGAGGGACCTGGATCGCTTCAATCCGGCGTTGTAGTCGCCGTCGAAGAGGTTATGAACGTGATTGAAGAAGAAGAGAGTCGATTTGGGTTCGATCTGGGTGGTTTTCTTTTTTTTTGGAGTAAAATTATTTTAAATCCTAATTTATTCATTTTTACTTACATTTTGGTCCTAGTATAAAAAGAAAGGACCTTAATTAAAAAAATAAAACGTTTAGGGAATGTAAACCAATTTTTTCTTTTGTTTAACGAAAAAATTGGATAGAAATTGGAGAGGACTAACGGTGAAACTTTTTCAAAACTTGAGGGATTAAAATAGAACTTTGAACAAACTGGAGGGATCAAAACAGGAGTTTGGCCTAAATTTTTTTATAAAATTACTATTATACCCTCACAAAATAAACAAAAATTTAACAAAAAATGGTGTTATTTGCACGTAATTGAAAACTCATGAGTTCTATTTGCATAAATTGAAAACTCATGGGTGTTATGTGCACTCAACTTAAAACTCAGGGGGTGTCTGTGCACTTTGGCCAGTGTTTTTAGAACCGGACCGGACAGTTTGACCGCCAACCGAATGTGAAAGCGAGTGGGTTCGACCAAAAAAACCAAACTGTCAGTTGGACCGGATTGAACCGGTTTTAACTGGACAAAACTGGTGAACCGAGGTCGAACCGGTGGTCCAACTATTTTTTTTAAAAAAATCTCAAAAATATTTTTTTGCTTATGCTCTCTATTCATTTTCTTATTTGGTCTTCTTCCTCTATTTTGTGTTGAACTTGAAATTTGAGGGTCGAAATGTTGAATTTCATTAACTATTATGAATTTATGACTTATTAGATCTTGTTTAAGATACATTAAGTCCATTCACTTGCTTGAAAAAATGCATTTAATCTATAATCTTTAGTAGTGGAGAGAAAAATTATATTATTTAGATGAAGAAATGTATTTAGTAATAAATTAAATGAATCTCTTAAACGACAAACAAAAAAATATATAGTATTTATATTTAATATATTAAAAATAATTATTTATTGAGTCATCCGATCCGACGATGGTTCAACCGATTAAACCAATCAGACCGTGAACCGAATGCTTCTCCGAATCTCTATCCGGTTCAGTTTTGACAACACTGATTTTGGCCTAACTTATTTAATTTATTATTGAATCAATAATGAGAGAGCTTCCAACTACTAATATGAGACTTAATTAAAATAGTTCAACAGGTGAATCCATAAGTCAATTTATCTATCACATGAGTTGATGTTTAACCCACGAGATCCGATACTTATAATTTCACCCCTATTTCATTTGTTTTCCCTTTTTGGGGGGCTATCGTTTTTCTTCTTGTGTTATTTACCAAAAAAAAAAAAAGAAAAAATCTTCTTGTGTTTCCTTATAAAAAAAAACTTGTTACTCACTCCAATAAAATGTTAGTTAAGTCTAACTTTTTTTTTTGGGTATCGTGCTAATTAATTTATATTTTTGTATTATTTTTTCAAAAGTAAACCGAAGTCTAAGTCTAACTTACTTATATAAATATATATATATATATCAGACATCTATCTCTCTTCACTGTACTGCAAGAAACTTGAAGCTTCATGGGAATATAATATTAATACACCCAATCCTTTCTCTTCGTTTCCACACACTCCTCCTTAGTCCTCTGCTATCTATCTCTCTAACCATGGCGGAAACTCGTGACTATAATCACCCTCTCCTCACTCCCGTCGATGATTCCCGCCAACAACGCTCCGACGGCGCCGTTTTCGCCGTCGGCACTCATGACATTCCTCCGATTACCGGCGTCCGCGACTTCTTCAGAGAGTTCTCCATTGAGTTCAAGAAGCTCTGGTACCTCGCCGGTCCCGCCATCTTCACCACCATTGCTCAGTACTCTCTCGGCGCCATCACTCAGGTCTTCGCCGGCCACGTCAGCACCATCGACCTCGCCGCCTTCACCGTCGAAAACTCCGTCATCGCCGGTTTCAGCTTCGGCATCATGGTAACTAACTCAAAATCAATTTAATCAATCAACCAATTTCCAATCAAACTCGATCCTCTGTAATTAGTTGCTGTTTTGCTTTACTGTTCATGAAATAAACCGTTCAGAGTATCTGAACTGATGTCCAATCGTAGATCTAGAACTAGAATTTGATTCCACAACGAGAAACGAAATCGCCGGTTTCAGCTTTGGCACCATGGAAAGTAACTCAAAATCAGTTTAATCAACCACTCTCCATTGAAACTCGATCCTCTGTAATTAGTCGTTGTTCTGATTTACTGTTCATGAAATTGATTAGAAGTTTAGAACTAGAACTAGAAATTGATCAGACAACGAGAAACGAAATCGCCTAGAACTAGAAATTGATTCTACAACGAGAAACGAAATCGCTGGTTTCAGCTTCGTCACCGTGGTAAGTAACTAAAAATTAATTTAATCAACCAATCTCTAATCAAACTGGAACCTCTCTAATTATCTCTTCTGAATTTCTTCTCTGCAATTAGTTGTTGTAGATCTAGAACTAGAAATTTGATTCGACGGATCTGATTTGTGAGATTTGAAAAAAAATTCTGTTATAACAGCTTGGAATGGGAAGCGCGTTGGAGACTCTGTGCGGTCAGGCGTTCGGAGCAGGGCAAATCGACATGTTAGGCGTTTATATCCAGAGGTCATGGGTGATTCTGACGACGACGGCGGTATTTCTGAGCTTAATTTACATATTCGCCGGTCAGATTCTTCGAGCGATTGGGCAAACGGAGGCGATTTCGAATGCGGCGGGAGTTTTCGCGCTATGGATGATTCCGCAGTTGTTTGCGTACGCGTTGAATTTTCCGATTCAGAAATTCTTGCAATCGCAGAGCAAAATTATGGTGATGGCGTGGATATCGGCGGCGGTGCTGGTGGTGCACACAGGGCTGAGCTATTGGTTGATGTTAGGGGAGAAGATGGGTTTAGCCGGAGGAGCGGTGGTTCTGAACGTGTCGTGGTGGGCGATAGTGATTCTTCAGTTGGTTTACATTTTTAGTGGAACGTGTGGGAGAGCTTGGAGTGGGTTTTCCATGAGAGCTTTTCAGGATCTCTGGGGATTTGTTCGTCTCTCCGTCGCCTCCGCCATCATGCTCTGGTAAGTAACACTAACAATCTCCGATCTTCTGTTCTTATCTTGTGATTGAATGAATGGTTGAATTGAATTGAATTGAATGAATGGATGGATATCTTTGTTGGTGGACAAAATTTGTGCTTGTGTGTACATAATTAGAATAGTAGTTGATTTTTTTTCCCTCACCAATGTGGCAAAAGATCCTTTTCAAATTGAAGCCTTATATTTACTAAAAGGCAAAAGACTCTTTTAGTGTAATGTTTTTTCTGTTATATTATGAATTTATCATCTTTTAATGTTTCCGAAGTTCTATTTTGGTCATTGATCATTTTTACAATTAGTCTTTACCTATTTGATATGGTTATATTTCTTTGGATTTTAGTCCAAATGTGCCAAAGTTAGAGTTAAGACTATGAATCTCCCTTCGTTCTGATCTTGTGGATGAATGGTTGAATTGAATTGAATGAATGGATATCTTTGTTGGTGGACAAAATTTTGTGCTTGTGTGTACATAATAGACTATAGTAGTTGATTTGGTGGTTGATTTTTTTTAACCAATATGGCAAAAAATTCTTTTCAAACTGAAGCCTTTTATCTTCTTCTAATTAGGCAAAAGAACCCTTACCCCAATATTTACATCATTTTAAAATTTGGCCAAAATTTCATTTTGGTCCCTAATATTTGTCTTATTTTTCATTTTAGTCTAATGTTTTTTGGGTTCTATTTTGATTCTTTAATGTTTTCTTCAAAGTTCTATTTGGTCATTAATAATTTTCACAATTAGTTTTTAACTATTAAATATGGTTATCTCTTTCGATTTTAGTCCAAATATGTCAAAGTTAAAGTTATGAATTACTCTTGATAAGTTTATTCTCTTTCTAGTTAGAGAGATATGACTATATTTAATATTTAAAAATCAAAAATAACTTTTGAAAAATATTAAAGAACAAAACAGAACAAAAAAAAACTAAGGACCAAAATAAAATTTTGACCTTTTAAATTTCGTTCTCAAAAGTTATCTATTGTCTTTTTTCCTTTTCTCATTTTTTGAAATTGTTATCTTAAGTTTTCTTTAAAACTCATAAATTTTAATTGATATTTTTAAGTGTAAGGACATTAGTTTTTTTTGGCCTGAAGAGTTAAGACATTAGTTAAAGGGTAAATTACACTTTGATACCCTGTGGTTTGACCTTATTTCACTTTGGTACCCTGTGGTTTGAAACTTGACACTTTGGTACCCTGTGGTATTCTCCTTTAATACTTTAGTACCCTTTGGAGCTATTTTGTAATTTTAACCATAATAAATTTTGCAAAAATTACATATTGACCCCTAAATTTTTTTAAAGTTTTCATTTTAGTCCCTAGATAATATGTATCTAGGGACCTATTTGTAATTTTTTTAAAACTTTTTGGGGTCAATATGTAATTTTTGCAAAATTTATCATGGTTAAAATTACAAAATAACTCCAAAGGGTACCAAAGTGTTAATGGAGAATACCACAGGGTACCAAAGTGTCAAGTTTCAAACCATAGGGTACCAAAGTGAAATAGGGTCAAACTACATGGTACCAAAGTGTAATTTACCCTTAGTTAAATACGAATGATATTTCAGCTTTTGAAAATGACCTTTTTTCTTTCCTTTTGTTATCCGGGACCTCTGTGTAGGGTAGCATATCTAGTCTAATGTGTTTAAAATTTAAAATGCACAAGGACAATGAAAGAAAAAAAAAATAGTAATTGCTAATTACTAAGGGAATTCATTTTTACAGACTGTGCTTTGAGAAATGCATTTTTAAAATTTATAAAAATTGAATAAAATTGCTAAGGAACCATTGAAAACTTAGAGATGAAAACATTAATAAAAATAACAAGCACATTACTCTTATTATGTTATCATCATCATACATAGAACCTGTGATTCACAATTTCACATTGATTTTGATGAAATTTTTTTCCCAGCTTGGAGATGTGGTACTTTATGGTGTTAATTCTCTTCGCTGGTTACATGAAGAATGCAGAAGTTTCAGTGGATGTGTTGTCAGTCTGGTACGTCAATGTTTTTACTTTTTACTCTCTCTCTCTCTCTCTCTCTCTCTCTCTCTCTCTCTCTCATCAATCATTCAAAGTTAAAAAGAAAAAGACAAAAGTATTCATTTAGTCCTCAAACTTTACACCTGCTGTCAATTTCGTCCCCAATCTTTCTTTTCTGTCAATTTCATCCCTAAACTTTACACAAACTGTCAATTTCATCCCCAATATTTTTTTGCTGTCAATTTCGTCCCTAATCTTTCACATTTTGGTCAATTTTATCCTTTGCTCTTACTTTAGCCAAATATTGACGATAAAATCTATGTGGTTAACGATATATAATGTAAAATTGATAGAAAAAGAAACTCAAATCCTAACTTAAATTCAAAAACAGGATGCAGTCTATCGTTAATTTATTAAAAGAAGCTAATCAAAGGATAAAATTGACGAAAATGTGAAAGATCGGGGACGAAATTGACATTTGATGTAAAGTTTGGGGACGAAACTGACAGCAAAAACAGATTGGGGATGAAATTGACAGCTTGTGTAAAGTTTGGGGACGAAGTTGACAGCAAAAAAAAGTTTGGGGACAAAATTGACAATTGATGTAAAATTTGAAGACGAAATTAGTACTTTTGCCAAAGAAAAATGAAAAAAATTGTGATCTGTTACCATACAAATGGTGACAAATTGGGAATGATGAAGCTACAGAGTTTTTTCAAGCCCAACCTTTTTAAAAATCATATCACTATTTTTTTTGGCCAAAACAATCATACCAATATTATTATTGATGGAGCGAGAGCGTAAAATTCATAAAAATATACTAAACATTATTATTATTTTTGCCAAAAAAGTCATACCAGTATAAAAAGTAACTAAAAATTTTTAGTAGCATTATTTTATTATCTCCTCCATCTCTTTGGATGAAAATATCCTTATATTTAACTATTTAATTTCATTCTTTTTAAATTTGATTAAAAAAAGGAAAAGAACATATAGTATCTCATATATTTATTAATTTCTTAATTAAAAAAAAATACAGCCCAACCTGCTATTCACTTCGTTTCTAACTTTCTATATTTTCCGGGGCCCTAATCACATCAACAAAAAAATAATTGAATACGCATAGTTGTTCTCTTTAATATTTTTATTTAAGTTATATTTACAATCATATATAACTTTTTACTTAATCTTTTTTTTGGGCCAAAACTTTTTATTTAGATGTAAAAGTAATATATATGAAAATAATAAATATTGTAATAATTGGTATTATTTTCATATATAACTTTTTACTTATTACTACTACATACTTAAAAGTAAATTTTTATTCTCATGGTAAATTTTTATTACACTCGTAAAAGTAATATATATGAAAATAATAAATAATAAATATGTCGTAGTAATAAGTTTGATAATTAATTAATTATTTTGTTTTATATCAAAAAAATTAATTATTTTGTTTCGAGTCCCGTACTAAAAAGTTGTCGTTCATACTTTATAGGGACTAGATATTGTAATAATTGTGAACAAATAGCTATCCGACAAAGCACGTTTATCGTTCCACCTGTCATTACTTATTTCTTTTGATGGAGAAGCAATGTGCAATGAATAAGGATCCGACAAGTCTGACAGTCCTTTATCGTCTCCTTTCCGGCTTTCCCTTTGGAGTGGAAAGGCAAATGTTTTTTTAATCTCATTATTTAATAATATTATAACATATAAAAATCTTTAGGTAAAAGTACTCATTGCGTCCCCAAACTTTACACCTGCTGTTAATTTCGTCCCCAATCTTTTTTTGCTGTCAATTTCGTCCCTAATCTTTCACATTTTGGTCAATTTTATCCTTTGTTCTTACTTAAGCCGAATATTAACGACAGAATTTATGTGACTAATGATATATAATGTAAAATTGATAGAAAAAAAAACTCAAATCTTAACTCAGATTGAAAAACAGGATGCAATCTGTCGTTAATTTATTAAAAGAAGTTAGTCAAATGATAAAATTGACAAAAATGTAGAAGATTAGGGACAAAATTGACAGCAAAAAAAGGTCGGGAACGAAACAGACAATTGATATAAAGTTTGGGGACGAAATTAGTACTTTTACCAAATCATCATTAAGAAACAAGTATTTAGTTTATATATAAGCACACTCATTATTTGTAAATTTCCTTGCATCTTCAACTCGTGATTAGATGTCATGTCATCTACTACAGTACTACTTATTCCACTTAGGCAACTTATCTTAGCACTTTTCTCTCCACTATAAGAGGTTCAACTACACTTATTTTCTGTGTTGATGTCCCATTACTCCATTAGCACTTGCACTCCGTTTTTCTTCCCTTATCTTCCAACTCGTCCACATCAGCACTAGGAAACCAAATTGTGTGATTAACTTTAATAATTTATCATATCCTGTGTGTGTATTTCCTTCCTCCACGTCTCAATATTTTATTTTACAAGCATCCTCCTTATTTTGTTCCTCCGTGCTTAACGTCTCAGAAGTTGGGAAACCAAGCTCTGAAAGAATTTTGTTAGAAGTTGGAGGAAGAAATAGTTTAATAGAAGATAAGATTGCTTAAAATCAATTGTATTTCACTTGCTTTCAATCACTAAACATTTAAGATATATATAGACACACTAAGTACCAACCTTTTAGAACCCAGTTACTACATGAATTACAAAACTCTAAATGAATAAATCAAGCATTTTTAGTACAGACAAACATTAAACACCTAGTGAATAACAAAATAACTATTTTAATCAATTTTCGTCTGCCTTACTTTTCAAGTTTTGAATTTGCAGCATGAACATAGTGGGGTGGACCGTCATGATATCATTGGGAATGAACGCAGCCATAAGGTTTGAATTTGTTTCAGACACACCTTCATTTGGAAATGAATACTGTTTTGTTACAAATAAAAAAAAACAGAATACTCTGTTTGAAAAAAAAGGCTAGCCTTTATTGTAACTTGTTTCCTAAAACTTTGCAGTGTGAGAGTGTCAAATGAACTCGGGGCAGGTCACCCAAGAACAGCAAAATTCTCACTAGCCGTCGCCGTGATCACCTCGTTCTTGATCGGTCTTGGTGTCGCCATTATTCTTATAATCTTCCAGCATCAATACCCTGCATTGTTCGCAAAAGATCCTGAGGTGAAGAGATTAGTCATGGAGCTCACACCCCTTTTGGCGTTCAACATTGTCATCAACAACGTTCAGCCTGTTCTTTCAGGCGTTGCCGTTGGAGCAGGGTGGCAAGCTATTGTTGGCTATGTAAACATTGCTTGTTATTACTTCATTGGTGTTCCTCTAGGCCTTGTACTTGGATACAAACTTGACCTAGGCGTTGTGGTAAGCCTTTATTATCCTTTTCACTATCATCTTTTGCTTTAAGTTATAGTCCTGGATAGATAGGGTAACTTGCAATTTAACCTTTCAAAGATCATTACTGTCAAATTAGTCCCTCAAAGCTAACATTCCTTAAAATGTCACCCTGGTACCCAAAATGTATTTATAATTTGATAGTTCAATTAAGAGAATATTATGTTAATTTAGTTTTGGGTATAAGGGTAATATTGAAATAAGTTTTATCCACGGGGGACTAAATTGATATTAATCATCTTTGAAGGACTAAAATATAGTTTAACTGTTCCTGGAAGAAGAAGAAAAGGAAAAATAAAGTGATGAGTAAACGTACATTTTTATGGATTTTCAGGGGATATGGTCTGGAATGCTGGGTGGAACCATTCTACAAACTTGCGTTCTTTTCATCATGGTCTACAGAACCAACTGGAATAAAGAGGTAAATAATTGAGATTTTGTATGCATTATATAATAGATTACATGCAAAACCAAGCCAAAACATGAAAAATAACCATCAAGAGATTGAATTATCTTGAAAGTTGTATGTAATGTGTGCTGATAAAAAAGGACTTTACATTAATCTCAAAAGAGTGAAGAACTAAACCTTCATCCTTAGCATCATTACTTTACTAAACCTTATAATTATTGGGTAATTGCAGGCTTCCCTCGCCGAAGACAGGATTAAGGAGTGGGGTGGTAAGAAGGGTATATCCAATGAAGGACATTAGAAATATTTATCAAGATTGGAGAAGAATGGAAGTAGAGACAATTGCTGCTAGTAGGTTTTGAAGTCCATTGTTTCTAATTTAAGTGCAGGTCTTCAATTAGGACTTAGGAGGATCTATTTTTGTTTTTCGGATAAATACAATTTTCAATTTGGCTAATCTAGTCTCGTGACCCAAATTCCACACCAATGATCATGTAACTTGCATGTTGGCCAAATAAGTTACTAAAGAGTTCTGATTTAAGTGATGCTTTTATTTTCTTCCTGAAGGTTAGTGGTAGGAGTATGAGAATTTAAATGCTTCATTAGACAACCGTATGATGTTGTAGATAATATGTGAATATTTAATTCTTGTTAAGGCTATTAATGAGATAGTTCTAAGTAGTTGTTGAAAATATTGCTATCTAGATAAAGTTAAATATCTTCAAAGAAATTTGGCCAAAAAAGAAATCTTTACAGAGATAGTCTTGTTGAAAAGTGTTTGACAGTTATGTTTTTTTTTAATTGGTGTGACTAGTGTCTTTTCTCTCAAATTTTGGAGTATTATACAATTAACTATCGGATTATTTATGTAAAGTATATTTATACAAAGTTATTAGTATGTGAATTGTGAAGTGCTCATAATTTGGTCTGATTGTATTATAGTGTATGTAATTATTTTGAAATAGGTGAGTGTGACCTTCAACCAAAGGCTGAAGTCTCAATTTGTAGTGTTAATTAAGATATATAATATTCTCATCAAGTTGTGCCTCAAGTTCTCTTTATTCTAAGCTAAATCAATTCTCAAGTGAAATAGAGTAAATTACCAACATAATTTCTGAAAGATCTCGAAGAAATGTTGAGTATCATATCACCCTAAACTATAATGAAAATTAAACTAACTACAAATGAAAGAATTTTTGTCCTATATGAATCAAGTGAACCTAATCCAATAAAGAAATAAAACTAAAGGAAAGCAAAAGTCAAATTATCAACAACAACAACCAAAACCTTATCCCACTAGGTGAGGTCGGCTATATGAATCAATTGACGTCAATGTGTTCTATCCTTACACATGTCAATCGCAAGGTTATTGATAGCTAGATCTTTTCGGATAGTTTCTTGGATAGTTTTCTTTGGTTTTCCCCTTCTTCGGATTATAAGATTTTCTACCATTTGATCAACTCTGTGTACCGGGGCCTCTAAAGGTCTTCTTTGCACATGCTCAAACCACCTAAGGCATGTTTTGACCAATTTCTCAATGATAGGCGCCACACCAACCTCCTCTCTGATGACCTCATTCTTGATCTTATCCTTAATAGTATGATCACATATCCAACGAAGCATTCTCATCTCAGTCACGTTGAATTTTTACTCATGTTGCCCTTTATCAAAAATCAAATTGATCAATTAATTAAAAAATACTTCAATAATTACCAAATAACTTTTCCTTAGAATTCATCCTTCAAGATTGCTACGTAGTCTAAAATCGGCATATTCAGATTTGAAATGAGAGAAACATAATCACATTTATATGTTTGAGAGTGAAACGAGCAGTCTACTTTCGAGACTCAATTTAACCTCGTTTGCTGATAGTTTCAAATAAATAAGTACTGAAAAAACAATATGTAAATTTGGACACATAACACTCAAATTTAAAATGAGAGAACTATTATTACATCCAGTAGTTTGAGGCCAAATTGAAACTAAATGACAACATTTAGGATCAATATGAAATTTCTGAAATATTTAGGACCAAAATGAACTTAATGATATATAATTAGTATCAATTTGAGCATTTGACCACTTTTTTTTAATACTTTTTTACTTTTACCTTAAATCCTTCAGTCAAAGGAAACTCAAAAAGTTTGAAAAATAGAATTTATGAAGTCTGCATAACTCTGCAGCGATAAATCTTCATGGCTATGAATTTTGCAATTGCAATAGAAATATTTCAAGAAAGATGACAAAAACTGTGGGTTTAATCTTAGAAAGCATAAATTAAGAAAGTTATAGAGAGATTAAGGTCTGTAAATTGTTCATCATCTCCCGTTTGAACACACAAATGATTTGAAATGGAAGGAACTTCCTATGCATTTTTTGTTGGGCGTTGAATGAATGTCACTCAAGACATGTATTAGGCCACAACTAAGCAGACATAAGAGTGTGATTATGGATTGGACCACTAGAGAGATGCAAAGAAAGTTCTCACACATAAGAGTGTGATTATGGATTGGAGCACTAGTGTGATTATTAATTTTTATTAAAAATTTTAAGTTTATCACTTTTCTCATTTTATTAATTTTTAATTTCATTTCTAATGTTTATCTACTATCAATTTCCCTCCAAATTTTATATTTTGACCGATTATGTCATTTACCATAACTGCATCCCATAAGATTAACAAAATACTCCACATGATTTTTAATACAAGCCAGTATTTATTAATTTATTTCTAACAATTTTAGATTACATTTTATAAGTCACTTGAAATTTGCCATTAACTTATTGGATGAAGTTAGGGTCATTGTGCAAAAGATAAAATCAACCAAATTAAAAAAATTTTAGAGACAAAATTGACAGTAAACAAACTTTAAAAAAAAAAAATTGATGTAAATTTTAAACTTCAAAGACTAAAAAGGTGCTTTGCTTTTTCTTTTTTTTTTCAATCCTTTGTATACAAGTAAAATTGATGGTGTAGAGAAGAAGAAAAAGATGGATTCAGAAAAAGATCTCCACTCTTACCTCTCCATATGAAAACCCTATTCATATTTCATATTTTGCTAGATCTTTATCTGGAGATGCTGTCTTGTGGAGAAGTGTTGAGCTGTCAGTAACTGCTACATTTATTGTGAATAAAATTTGTGGGATCCGAGGCTAGGAATGAAATGATCAACAACATTGGCAAGGCAAAGGAATCCATTGAAGTATTTCAGAAATGAAATGAGAGAAAGATAAATGCATTATCAAGATCTAAGACACTCCAATAAATGAGAGAATTATATTAAGCAATGGGATGAAACAATTACCACCACATCAAAGGTAGCTAGGCATAAAATTGAAAATATTTACTTTTACATTTTTTTCATGTACTAAGAAGACTGTTGGAGACTCTGGAACATAGAATTGACAATATAGATGATAGCCTAATAATTAGAGGTAGGGGAAGACTAAGTGACTAACAAAACCAATAGAAAAGCTATTAACAAAGATTTAAAAATAACTAGTTAGCGTCATTTGATTCATGGGAAGAGGCTTTTTGATTGCTGTTGATGTCGCTTTAGATTCTGTGGTTGAAGCATACAGAATGCATGGTATGGTAGTGAGAATCAATCAGAGAACTCATGCAATAGAACCTAAAAGGCTAAAACGACATCAAGCTTGGATGGAAAAATATTCATAGAACAACCATTTAAACTAAAGAAGATCAAGTTCGCTTATATAATATCATATAGAAATGAACACACTGAACAATTACAACAGTAAAGATTCTTCTTTCTTTTGCTGATGAATTATTTCTACTTAAACGAGCCATTAACCATGAATCAAAAGTTCAAACTAATACACTTCATGAATCAACAACCACCAAAAACCTGATTTATCATAGGAAACTTGAAAAAGAAATGGACAAAGCATATAGTTTAGAGAAACTAACCACAAGCATGAATGAATGCCTCAATTTATAGAAGATAAGATGATGATATAATTGACTTAACTAGAGTTCAAATAAATCAAACATTTCATTCAATCTCAAACAATTATAAATTGACTACCACCAGAGAAACAAAACAAAATCCCTAATAAACTGAAGAAGAAAAAAAAAAGTATCCAAAATCCAAACCCTAAGCTGTAAGAACCACAGCTCCACCAGCTTCCTTGATCTTCTTCTCCGCAATCTTGGAAACGAGCTTCGCCTTCACCACAACAGGTTGATTCTCCGGTAAAACACCTTTTCCCAAAACCTTGAAGTATCCATACTGAGTGACATCGATCAACGGAACACTGTCCTTGGATGCTTTCTCTCTGATCTCGTTAGGAACCAACGACCAAAGCTTGTCGATGTTGACGATAGGGCAATGGAACTGGTTGCGAAGCTTATGGAAATAACGCATACCTACTTTACCGAAGTATCCAGGGTGATACTTGTCGAAGAGGATTCTGTGGTGGTGCATGCCACCGGCGTTACCGCGACCACCGGGATGCTTACGGTGCTTGCCGATACGACCGTGGCCGGCGCTGACGTGGCCGCGCTTCTTCCGGTTCTTCTTGAATCGGGTCGTCATTTCAGGTCAGATTCTCTCTTTCTCTCTCTCTCTCTGCAATTTCGGCTGAAGGAAGAAGAAATTGAAGAAGGTAGGGTTTGGGGGATTTATCGAAGGAGATTAGGGAAATGAGGATGATGGTTTAATTCACGTTTTTGCCACTAGGGTTTCGGAATTAGTCTTGGAAGGTGAGGGTAAAAGTGGAAAAAATGAATGGAGTTGGGCTAGTTCTTGTAACTATGGATCGAAGTCCATTAGAGTTGGGCTTTTCTTGGGCCACGTTTATAGTTGGGGTTCAAAATGGAGAAGAAAAGGCAAAGGCCCAAATGCCAAAGTGCATTTTTGGTCCCATAACTTTTATTCAGGTCTCAATTTGGTTCCATAACTTTTCTTTGTTGCACTTTTGATATTATATCTTTTGCTCAGGTTGTAAATTTGGTCTCGTATTGCACTTTTGGTTCCATATCTTTGGGCCAAGTTGTAAAATTAGTCCCATATTTTTTTTGGTAAGGTTGCAAAATTGGTCTCATATCTTTGGGTTAGGTGCATAATTGGTTTTATATCTTTGAGTTAGATGGGATTGACGATGGTAATTTTTGCAAAGATATGGGACCAATCTGTAATTTGACCAAAAGTGATACATGACCAAATCTGCAACCTGAGCAAAAGATATGGGACCAAAAGTGCAAAAAAAAAAAAGTTATAAGACCAAATTGAAATCTAAGCATAAATTACGGGATCAAAAGTATACTTTGACCAAAGATAAATAAAAATCTGAAAATTCCGGCAGGCAAAAGACTATTAAAAAACATTTTGTATTTTCGTTGTTTATGTTAATATGTGTCCATTATTCTTGCTTAAAAAAATGTGAAAAAGAAGAATAAGCAAAGAAATAAAATAAAGATAAAAATCCAACACTTTGTTCTTATAGTTTCATTTGATTTATGTGTTCAATTCAATCATCTTCGGAGCTAATCAGCTAAGGGGCTAGGCGAGCTAATTTTCCAAACCGTGTTAATTTTTGTGAGTTTTAGTGGAAAGGTAAGCTAAGAACAAATCCAACTAAAGTACCAAACTCTATATTTCCCACAAAATTTATTAGTAAAATTGAGGAGTTAGTGTATTAGACAAAATCAATTGCAAAGTCAAATTTTGAGGACTAAATTCACATCAATTATCATTTATCAAACAAAGGTTGCAGATAAATTTGACACTGATAAAAAATTCAGAGTAAAAGAGATACTCTTGTAAAATGAAATTGGTGAAATTAAACATTTGATCTCTATAATTCACTAAAATTATAATTTAATTCCTAAAGTCACACAACAATTCCGGTTTATTACCACTACTATACATGTAAATAATTCCATCATAAAAAGAGTTCAAAACATCAGCAAACACAAATGATATACAGGGGGAGATTTTAATAGAACAACATAATTCATCTACTTTAAACATACATACAATGGTCTTACAACATGAGCTAAACATAATTTTAAAAAAGAAAAGAAATACTTATATCATTATATTTTGAATTGATACATGAGAAGGTGTAGAATTCAAACTGTATATATATATATATACTTGTATTTCATCTTTTAAGAACGAGAGCAGCTCCAACTATTCCCAACCATACTGTCAAACCAACCCAGAAAGCTGTGTTTTTCTCCAACCCAATGGGAGGTTTCCATACAAGAAAGTCCCCAAGATAGTCTCTCGACGATGGAAGCTGATTCGTTACTGTCCCACTTTTTCGGTCTTTGTCCTTGTTTTTATCACTCCATGTTCCAGCATAGCTACAATCATGTCATACACAACAAAACAAAAATGATTCACTTTAAGCTTCTACTTTGCTCTAAGTCACAAACAGATGAAGAACTGAATAATAGAGTCATACGTCGAGTTAACAATTGACAATTCAATCCCTGAAAAGTTAGTTTATACTATTTAATCACTAAAACTCATGAAACCAATACATTTCAATCTTTTTGTCCTTACTCATGAAACCAATAAAGTGTGTATTACCTTCATGACTTTCAAAAATTAAAGTGTGTAAACTAGACTTCTAAGAATTCAGTTGTCAACTCATGTCTTTTTCAGAGATCAAATTGTAAAGTTATGAATCTTATGATGTTCAGGAAATTATAGACCTGAAATTGAAAAGAAAAGGTATGAATAGGATATGATGATGACACAATCATACAAATCCAGCTAGTTGAAGCAATTCCTACAATCATATCCCTACTAAGGCCTCTATGATTAAGTCACAAGAGTTTGATCCTAAATTAATTTTACAATCTAGCCACGCCCAAATAGCTATCGAGTAAAACTATTTATGAAATTCATTCAATTGTCTAAGCTTTCAGAGTTGAGGAAATTTTGAAAATCTACAATCAGCAATTAGCAAGAATCATGGCAAAAACACTCAGCAATGTTTTTGAGTTGTAGAATTCTTGACAAAACTAGGAAGAATAACGATCAACAATGAGTAAGAATTACATCAAAAACAAAAATCAAGTAAGAATATGCTAGGGAGGATGAGAGAGAATCAAATTACCTGTCATAACTAGAACCAATCAAAGGTATAGTCACCATCTCCTCTTGGGATATCTTGAGCTTTGGAGCCTGCAAAATGTAGCGAAGTTCGGAAGCTTGGCGTCGGATGCTGAGACTTGGATGCTTCTTCTCCAATTGCTTGTACAAGTCAATGCAATCTGCATGACGATTATTGGCCTCATAAGCCATAGCAAGCCATATCTGTATCTGAAATTTACCCAACAAAACATATAATAACCAGTTCATTAGACAAAGGTATATACAAAACAAATTAAGGAGAAAAAGAATACAAAGAAAGTGTAGGAATATATATAGTTTACAAGTAACAATCAACCAACCTCACCACCAAATAATGTAGGTCTGGGTATAATTGTGAGTGCAGCTTCAAGAAACTCTATGGCACGTCCATACATACCCCTTCCATAAGCCTTTTGACCCAATTCAAACATCAATTGCGCCGTGGCTCTCCTCTCTGCTTGCTCCTGAGCCACCTGAATTAAAATTAACAAACCCATATAAACAAACCACAAATCAGAGCTGATTCTTCTATCAATCAAATGTTGAAAAAAAAAAAACTATATTTTAGTCTCGACCGATAGAGTGACTTTCAATTTAACCCCTCAAAGATTATTATCGTCAACTGAGTCCAATGTTACCCAATTTCTTTCACTGTAATGACTAAATTAACATAATATCACTTTCATACTCAATTTTTCTTAAGTTAATATTCTCTTAATTGAACCATAAGGGTGGCATTACAAGGATTTGGGGGACTAATTTGACAATCTTTGGAGGATTAAATTGTAAGTTATCATATCGATTGAGCACTAAAATATAGTTTTTCTCATTAAATGTTCTTCCTGATTCAGTTTACTTAGTTCTTCCACAGTCCAGTAATCAATCAAAACACCAAAAACGAACATCAAAGCGAAAATAATCAAAGAATTCAAACCTTTTCGAGCTCTTTCCTCACTCTCATCCTCTTCTCTTCCTCTGTCTCTTCTCTTCCTTCTTCTCCTTCACCATCATCCTCACCCATCCGACTCTGCAATTCCTCAGCCTTCTTCTCCAGCTCCCTCCTCTCCTCAAGCTCCCTCATTCTCCTCCGCATTTGCGTCTCCCAATCGAAAGATTCGTCGTCTGGATCTCCATACCCATTATTCTCGTTGCTCTCTTCATCGCTATCGAAATCAACACCGTTCACCTCCGAATTCGACTTCGCGCGAGCCACGATTCGGTTCCGAGCCTGAGCCTCACCGTCGAAATCGAAACCCTTCGTTGCAATCGCATGAGGATCCCTCTTTGGCAAGTTCAAAACGACGTCGAGAGCCGCCGTTCGAGCCTTCCGTTCCAGAATCGCACTACGCGGCGAGGCCACGTCTAATAACAGAGCTAGATTTCCTAAATTGACGGCCATGGAAACGAAGAAGATGAAGAAATGAGAATGATGAGAGATATTTGGTTCCCGCTGAAAAGACTGTGTGTAGAAGATATTTTGGGGTTCAAAACGTAAGGACCGAAATGCCCATGAATCTATCTCTAACGATTCTAAAAGTTTAAGGGCTAAAGTACAAATTTGGTCCCATATCTTTTTCTAAGTTTCTAATTTGGTCTCATATCTTTTTTTGTTGCACTTTTGGTCCCATATTTTTGGATCAAGTCCCAATTTGGTCCCATATTTTTTTTTGTTTCATATTTGGTTTTATATCTTTGGGTTCATTGCATAATTGGTCATATATCTTTGGGTCAAGTTTATAAGTAGTCTCATGTCTTTTCAAAAGGACTAATTAATGGTTAATCCTTTTGCAAAGATATGAGACTAATTCTGCAACTTAACTAAATGATGTGAGACCAAAAATGATATAGACCGAAATTGAGACTTTTTTTTGTAAAGATATAGGACTAAAATTGCAAAAAAAAATAGATACAAGATCAAATTGGAAATTGAGCAAAAGATATGAGACCAAATTTATATTTTTGCAAATTTTACAACTTTGTGAATTGTGGAAGGACACTGGTGTCTTTGACGCTGAAAACGTGTCACTCTGTGGATGCAAGAGCCGTGTGGCAACTGTGTAGGTGTAGCAGCTGAAACTTCTTTTCTAGCACGGAAAAAAGAGAAGCTTGAGAGTAGGTCAAAACTCCATATTGGTCCCTATAGTAAAGGGTAAATTCTGTTATAGTTTTTAAAATAGTTTTCATTTTGTTTTGATCCTAGAAGTTTCAAATTTGTTTTACCGTCGGTCTCTATTTTGATCTCGTCTAATTTCTTTTATTATCTCTTCACTGGACAACTAACTTTTCTAATTTTATTTTATATGTGTCTTCATAAATGAGTTTTGCGATAGAAAAATAAGTATTAATGTTGTAATCTTCTTCCTTAATGTATAGTGTATGCTATGAAGAGATGTCATGTCTCTTGTTGTTACGAGATAAGGGTAATATTTATTTTTCCTTTTGCTAACTCATTTATTATGATACATAGAAGAGAGAAATTGTTCAAGTCAATTGTTCAATTTTCTTAAAAAATAAAGACGAAATCGCGGTAAAAATTAACAATAGCACAACCTGAAAACTTTAAGATTGAAATAAAATAAAGGCAAAAGCACCTCCCGCGTCCCAAAACTATGGTGTGAGTCTCAGTTGTATTTCTTTTTTTTTTGTCAGTTGTACCTCTAAGGTTTCATATTTATCTCAACTATACTTTAAAACTTAACACTGTCTAAATCGCTAATGAAAAATACTGACGTCATGCTAATATCAACTTTTTACAGGATACAGTTGACACAAAGTATTAAAATTTAGGAGTAAAATTGATACGAATGTAAAACTCTAAAGTACAATTGACACTAAAAACAAAAGTCACTTACCACATTATCATTTTCGTTAATGATTTAAAGTTTAAACAATGGTAGACTTTGATTTACAATTGAGATTTGAGACAAATGTGAAATTTTAAAAATATAATTTACAACAAAAAAAATTTAAGAGTAGAACTGAGTTATTTTATAGTTTGACAGCACTTGTAATACTTTTGCTTAAAACAAAAAATACTTTATGGATCAAAATATAATTCATTTGTACTTCAAGGACCAATATGAGGTTTTGACTGATTAGGAATAATAAATATGAATCAAACCGACGGGGCAAAACGATGTCGTTTTTGTTGATTGGTCGTGCATGGATGGGTAAGAAGACCAAGCAACGCAAAAATCGTTAGTAGCTTTATCCAAAACCCACATGATAGATATCTTTCTATATGGTCTGTAATACTCCATTGCGTCTTCCATGGCTTTGATACTTGGTGTCACTCAACCCCATTTACTATCTTCCATTCGTCATGATTATTCAAAGCCTCGTATCAGTGTTCATCACAGAGCCTTCCATTTCGCCACTAGTACTAATAGAATCGGAATTGTTCTTCCCAGACGACGCATTCTTGTAATCCCTCCAAAATCTGCGTCCATTGATGGGGTTTCTGTTCAGACGACCCCAGAAGCTTTAATTGAAGAAGAAGATGATGATCGAGATTTTCTGAAGAGATTTAGTAGATGGGTCAGTTTGCTTCCTTCGATTTTGCCTGGAGGAAAATGGTGGGACTTCGATGATGATGTTGAGGTTCAGGATTTAGCGAGACCCGTCACTGTTTGGCGCGCGCTTGGTAAAATGTGGCAGCTTATTGCTCATGATCGATGGGTTGTTTTCGCCGCATTCTCTGCTCTGATTCTTGCAGCAGTGCGTGTTTTTTCTTTCTTCTTTTTTTGGGTGTCAAATTAATTTCTCGAAATTGATTTATGCTTCGAATGTGTTTTTCAATTTTCAGGTTTCGGAGATTTCCATACCGCATTTCTTAACAGCATCCATCTTCTCTGCACAGAGTGCGGAAATTGCAGTTTTCCGTCGGAATGTGCTTTGCTTGGTTGTGTTCTGTATAACTTCGGGAATTTGCAGGTCAAAATCTTGTATGGTCAAATCTCCCTTCTATTATTATTCTACCTGTTGACTGTGATATGATTCTTTTTTTTGTGCTACTAATTTCCAAAAGTGTATTGTCGTCTCTACTTTGGAAATGCTTATATATATATATATCTGCTGAATAAGTGGATGTTACAAGATTCTGAAGACAGATGCTGAAATAAAGGACATGAGAAATAGGATGCATTTTTTTTAATCTCTTAATTTGAAACTTCTCATCTTGCATGTCGGGGGTATCAGGATTCATAACAAGCCTTTTCTTGTGCTTCAGTGGGATACGAGGCTGCTTTTTTGGAATTGCAAACATGATCCTGGTGAGTTTCTCTGTCATGTTTCATGTACTAATTGGCTTTTCTTTCCCATAATGTGCGAAATATATAAATTGCAATATCAAGGTCAGCACTGTGTTGATTATTCTGAGAGAGAGGAAAAAAAAAGCTATGGTTCCATGGTTCAGAAATTATGCTTTTCTATGAGACATGGCTAAATTAAATAGAATAATATTTTCAAATTTAGCACTATTGCATTTCAGCAATTCCCTTTCTAGACATTTTAATCTTTAACTTTATATGCAGGTTAAGAGAATGAGAGAAACATTATACTCCTCCCTTCTTCTTCAGGTTCTTCTGCCCCACTAGTTGTTCTTACTCTTTCTATTTTCATTTTTTTCCTTGTTGCTGTATAGTTTGACGCTTGCCTTTTTTTTAACAGGATATATCATTTTTTGATAATGAAACAGTTGGTGATATGACAAGTAGGCTTGGGGCAGATTGTCAACAAGTTTCACGTGTTATTGGAAATGATCTTAACTTGATCTTGCGCAATGTTCTTCAGGTTGCTTTGCTTATGAAAGACTCAATGCTCTTGAAATTTATCCCACATCCCAAATTTTCGGCTTTCAATTTGTTTCTTTGTCTCTGTAGGGAACAGGTGCATTAACCTACTTAATATTTTTGTCTTGGAAACTTGGTTTGTATACATTGATGATATGCTCTGTATTATCAGCAGTTTTGCTACTTTATGGAAGGTAAAATTTGAAGTCTCCTCATCAGAATCTTGACATTGCCTTGTTAGCTCTCCCCCATTCCCCTTTTTCTGTGGTTTCCTTCCTTGTCTCCTGTATATCAATTGGGTTAATTGGTTATCTGTTTCTGCATAGGTACCAGAAAAAGGCTGCAAGGTTAATCCAAGAAGTCACTGCTTCTGCGAATGATGTAGAATAAGATGCTCAACACAATAATTGATTTTAAGTTTACTGAATGGCATTGAACCAATTTTTTTCACTATTGAATTGTAGGTAGCTCAAGAGACATTCTCTCTGATTAGAACAGTCCGTGTTTATGGAACAGAAGAAGAAGAACTTGGAAGGTGATGACCATATTAGTATTATAATGTATTAATCATAGTTTCATCTCTATAGTTCATCAATTTGTCATTATTCGTTATCTATAGGTACAAGTGGTGGCTGGGGAAATTAGCTGGTATAAGCTTGCGACAGAGTGCTGCATATGGAGTTTGGAATTTCAGCTTCAACATTCTTTATCATTCAACTCAGGCATGACCAAGAGTTTCTTAAATTATGATAGTTTTCTGTCAACACAATACACACATGTACATAAGGGTAAAGCTAACCTAGGCGCTCACTCTTGTGTGGAGGTTAGCATCCTCGATAATTTATAATGATCTAAAAAGAAAATTATTTATGTCTCTGAAAAAAAGAGTTATAATTGCCATGTTATTTAAGTGCAGCTTTTAGAAATTCAGGTTCTGAGAAAGAGATGGATTCATGGTCCATCATGTATGTCCTTAATTTCTACCAATCCAAAAAATATACTTTAGCCCTTTTATTTGAACTTCAATATCCTCCACTTTTTTTATGTACAACTAATTAAACAACCTTGCATACATGCCCTTGCATTCATTTTCTTTTCAAAGAAATAGAAAGTTTATTTTTTGTCTGACCCAAATGAGGAGAATGCTAACATTTGCTCAAAGGTGAGTGAGTGAGTGTATTATCTTTTCTTTTAGACATGATCTCACCTCAATAATTGGTGAATTGTAACTAGTGAAGTCAAACCTCTGTACTTGACTTCTGTTTCTATTGGAATACTTGTTTTAGGTTATCGCCGTGCTGTTTGGAGGAATGTCTATTCTAGCAGGTCATATAACCGCAGAGAAACTTACTAAGTTTATACTATACAGTGAATGGCTTATTTATTCAACCTGGTGGGTGGGAGACAGTATATCCTCTTTGATGCAGTCTGTTGGGGCCAGTGAAAAAGTATTCCATTTGATGGATCTCTCACCTAGCAGCCAATTCTCTGCGAAAGGCAAGTGCTCCTATGAGCTGTGTTAAAATTTCACTTCTTTAAACTACTTTTGTTGAGTTAGTCTTTTGCATGTGTCACTGTATATGTAATAAACAAAGAAGGAACAACTTATGTGGTAGCAAATGGCAATTACTAATTTTTTTCAGATAATTATCATAAAAGCTTATTTAAGATTTGATGTGACTTTGTTACAGGAGTAAAATTGCAGAGGTTAACAGGGCATATTGAATTTAAAGACATATCTTTTCACTATCCTTCAAGGCCAACGGTAAATATCCTTTATCTGAATGGTGAACTCTTCTGGAAATGGAATAATAGATTCTTTCTTGGGGAAAGGGGGAATATGGAGCTTCTTAACTGTATAGTATTTTTATCCAACTCTTCACCTTTATGCACTTTCTTCTACATTGTAAATAAAAATGCAATTTCTAAAATTAGAGGCATGCTAAATTTAATTTTGCTGTGCTTCTACCTAGTTAATACATGCTCAACTAATAAAATGCAATTTCTGAAATTAGAGGCATGCTAAATTTAATTATACTGTGCTTCTACATAGTTAATACATGCTCAACTAATGACTCGTCATTATTACAGGTGCCTGTAGTCCAGCATGTAACCTTTGCTGTCCGTCCTAGTGAGGTGGTTGCGATAGTAAGTAACTGATTCTAGTTTCTTCAGTTTATTCATTGCCTGCGTAATGGCTAAGATATTGACTTGCCATTTCTTTCAATTTTACACAGGTTGGTCTTAGTGGCAGTGGAAAAAGCACACTGGTGAACCTTTTGCTACGTCTATATGAGCCAACAAATGGTCAGGTAGAATTTTTTTAGCCTCATATTGTACAACTAGTACTGGACTTGGATATTTTGATACTTATATTGTTGGATTAGGAAGTGGCCAAGAGAGAAAAGATTATTGAATTACTATTTTGTTATTAATCTATTACAGAAACGTAGGAAAAAGAAGTTCAAGTGTTCAACAACACAGGGCAGGAACAGATTTTTTTGTTTTTTCTTTCAATCTTAGTCAAATGGTACTTATGACTTTTAAAATAAAGGTGAAGACCATTCCACAGTTTCTGAATCAAACAGTTTAGACTTGAGAAATTAAGTTGCGCTTGTTGGACCTAAGTCTAATATTGGGTGTGTAAAATAAGTCCACATTGCTTGCACAAAAGAGATATGAGGGTTGAGGTTATTTTTGGTACTTTATTTTATTAATTATTATAATTAATAAATATTTTATTAATTATTATAGTTAAATAAATATTTTATTAGACCTATTATATATATATATGAGAACCCTAGTTTCTAAATCATGAGCAGCCTCTCTCTCTCGTATAGTCTCTAACTTTTCTTCTGCTATTCTGTATCCCTCTTTGTGTGACATTGAGGAAGATTTCGTTTAATCCTGTGAGAGTGCCGGTTTCTAATCAGTGGGATACCGGAATATCTCTTCAGGACAGTGTTCTAGAGACGCGACTCGAAATTATTCTGAGAAATCCCCAACAATCTGAAGAGATATTAAACCTTTTTTTTTTGTTCTATAATCTTCGACTTTCAGAATCGTTTATCTGCGTCTAATTCCATTAATTTTTTGTGGCCATCGGATTAAACCTTCTCATCCCTAGTTGGTAGGCATCGTGAATAAGAGCACTTTTTTTTTCCTTGTGTGTGCGTGCTTTTGGGTGGATTAAAAAGAAGTGAAGGAAAGAGAGGGTTGGCATAAATCTACAGAGTGTGCAGCGGGAATCCCTTGATAGATAGCAAAATCGAAATTATTGAGTCATGGAGGCTGTGCAGCTTTGCCAACGTCGCCGCGTCTGGGAGTTTTCTGACCGACGGAATCGGCGGCGCCGTGTATGCCGTCGAACCCTAGCTGGAGACATTTGGCGGCATTGGAAAGCATCGGCGCGTTGCTTTTGTCGCATTGGAATATTTGCAAAGAGGCGATCATCATCGATCGCTGGTCTCTCGCCGACGTTGATCTCACGCCGTCGCTCGTCGGCTTGGTTTAACGGTTCCACTTCAGATCTTCGCAGCTCGCAGAAGCTTCGTCCTCGTCTGGTGAGTTTGATTGCAAATTTAATTGTTGTGAATGCTGAAGCTCTTATGATAGCTTCATGAAATTATGAAAGGAATTGAAGATAAGTTAATACTTAATAGTCCGTACACATTCTTAATTTACCAGCATTTTGTTAGCTTGATAATGGTTGAAAATTGCATCGTCATCTTTCTTTGCGTCTGAAACAACTGGGATAAAATCTGAGTGGTTGTTATTCTTTTATGTTTGTTTAGTAGCATTATTTTGTTGCTAAGAATGGCTTCTAACCCTCGGTCGGGCTCATACCCCTTTCTGAGCATTATAGTAGCATTATATCTTAATTTATAGAGGCGTTGCCCAGCAGGAGAGAGTAGATTTTAAATTTGTGTTAAAAGAGGTATGTTAATTTATTTTATGATAAAAATTATGGGCAATTTGATTACAAACCTATTAACTCTAATCTCAATATAATGTTGAAATATAATTGTTATGTATGTGATATATCAGAACATCATAAATTGCAATATTTAATGAGAGCTGGGGAAAATTATCAAAAGTGTGATAGTTCTCTTAAATCAAATGGAAATTTGGTTTATAGAGATGATGACAGTAATAATCAAATTATTATTGCAATGCTCTCTGAATTTTTACTAATATCTGATATGAAAAATGGGTGATAGATTGTGGTGCTACAAGACACAGTTGTTCTAATAAAGAACTGTTTTCCTCCTTTGAAGAAGGAGATGATAAAATCTATCTGGTTGATTCCGGAACTACCATAGTTCTAGGAAAATGAAAAGTCGTGATTAAGCTCACAATGGGAAAGAGTTTGCAACTAAATGATGTTCTGTATATATCCACTATGAGAGCAAATTTATTTTATGTTGCTCTGTTATTGAAAGTTGGGATTAAAGTGTCATTTAAATCTGACAAGATTATAATGACAATAATATTTTTTTGTGGGAAAGGGTTATTGTAATCAAGATCTGTATATTTTGATTGTTGATAAAATATCAATTAACTCAGTCTTTTGGTTATTTGTTGTTATATTATTTTATTTTTATGATAGAATGAATAAACTTTACAGATGAGTTTGGACCTGTCATTTATGTTTTTTGGCAAGTTCATTTTTAATGTAGAAAAATTGTATCCTATAAATTATTTATTTTAAAAGAATTGATGGGTGTTTTGATTGTTAGTTCTGGTGCTTATAATAATTTATGGGGTGAAGTTTTGTTATATGTTTGTTCTCTACAAAATAGAATTCTTCGTAGGAAGACTGGTAAGACACCTTACCAGTTATGGAAAGGTTTTGTGCCTAATTTGAAATATTTGAAAGTGTGGGGGTGTCTTATTAAAGTTTTATTACCTATTTTTTAAAAGAGAAAATTGGGTTCTAAAACTGCTGACTGTGTTTTTATTGGTTATGCTTAAAATAGTGGTGCATATAGTTTCTTAATTTTAAGAAGTGGTGTTTTGAATCAAAACACAATTATTGAGACAAATGATGCAAATTTTTTTTTTGGAAATTTGAGAAGAAGCAAAGGGATAGCAAAGAAAAATCTTTTAGAGATGACTTTCATACTTTTCTAGTTGAAGATGAGCCTAGAAATTTTTATGAAGTTGTTTCTTCTCATGATGCTAATAAATGGGGAGAAGCTTTTAAAGCTGAGATTGGTTATTTAAATAAGAATAAAACATGAGTATTAGTTCATTTGCCTTAGGGAGCAAAACCAATTGGGTGTAAATGAGTTTTTAAAAGGAAACCTTTTCCTATGATTTTATAGATAAATATAAAGCGAGGTTGGTAGCTAAAGGCTATACACAAAAGAAAATATTGATTATTTTAATACCTTGTCTCTTGTGACCAGAATTTTTTCTGTGCGAATTTTGATTGCTTTAGCATCAATTCACAATCCTTTTATTCATTAAATGAATGTGAAAACTGTTTTATCTAAATGGTGATTTAGATGGAAAAGAAATTTATATGGTATAACCCAAAGGGTGTAGTGTTCCTGGTCAAGAGAATAAAGTATGTAAATTAGTGAAGTCGTTGTATGGTTTAAAACAAGAACTCAAGCAATGACATGAAAAATTTGATAAAGTTTTGTTAAGTGGTAATTTCTCTTCTGTTGAAGTTGAAAGATATGGGTAAAGAAAAACTATTTTTTTGGTGTTAAAATCATAAGGAATGAAAATTGTATCTTACTTTCTCAAGAACTTTATATTGAGACGATTCTGAGAAAGTTTGAACAATATGATAGATCTCCTGTGAGTACTCCTTATGATTCTAGTGTGCAATTAAAGAAAAATAGAGGAGATCTTGTGGCTCAATCTAAATATGCACAGATTATTGAGAGTCTGTTGTATTTAATGAATTATACCAGGCCTGACATAGCTTATGCTGTGTGTAGATTGAGCAGATATACTCATTGTCCAAACAATGAATGTTGGGAGGCCTTGGTAAAATTAAAATATTTGAGAGGTGCCATAAACTATGGTATACTATATAGTGGATTTCCCGCTGTATTAGAAGGATAATGTTAACTGGATTTCAAATTCAGATGAGACAAAATCCACTAATGGCTATGTGTTTGTGTTTGGTGGTGGTGTTGTCACATGGATGTCAGCCAAGCAAAGCTTTATATCTAAATCCTTAAGGGATTTTGAATTTGTTGCTTTGGAGTTGGCTGGAACTGAGGCTGAGTGGTTGGGAAACTTCTTAGCAAATATCTCATTAGGTGACAAACCAATTCCATCCATTTCATTACACTGTGATAGCCAATCAGCGATAGCTACGGCTAAAAATAAGACCTTTAATGGCAAAAACAGACATATTCAATTGAGACATAATATTGTGAGGCAGCTGCTAAAAGATGGTGTAATCTCAATTGATTATGTAAAATCAAGTGTGAATTTTGCGGATCCGTTAACGAAGCCTCTTGGGAGGAAACAAATTTTTGAAACATCGAGGGGAATGGGATTTAAGCCAACTTGAAATTAACCACGATGGCAACCTAACCTTTGTGATTGGTGATCCCATGAATAAGGTTCAATGGGAAGAACAAGTCGTCTGTTAATTCTGGTAGCACTAAATTAAAATATCCCTTCCTATGGTGTGTGATAGTGCTATACTGCATTTTTGGTGAGGTTGTACATAGATACTTAATGATTTCATATTCCTACGGGATCGTGTATAAGTGCAGATACACTTTATTGAAATCACCTCGATGAATGTGGAGTGGGGCCGCTCCTATGAGATTCTGGCAAAATCTCTAGAGCATTCATTATGAAACAGGCACGCGCACGGCCGTTATAACGCGCAAAAACGTCGTTAATAGCAAAAATGTGGGGGTATAATCTGACTCTTAATGCCTCTGGTATACAACAAGAGTAGTTGGTTCATAGAAGCAGGCTTCACTGATTACTCTGTGTACTATGTGTTATTGGTCTAGGTCTAGTTCATAGTCGGAAAGACACTAGATACAATGGTTATGCCCATGGGTGAGACTCATGAGAAATGTGGTTCTTTATTTTACACATGTGGGGGATTGTTGGACCTAAGTCTAATATTGGGTGTGTAAAATAAGTCCACATTGCTTGCACAAAAGAGATATGAGGGTTGAGGTTATTTTTGGTACTTTATTTTATTAATTATTATAATTAATAAATATTTTATTAATTATTATAGTTAAATAAATATTTTATTAGACCTATTATATATATATGAGAACCCTAGTTTCTAAATCATGAGCAGCCTCTCTCTCTTTTGTATAGTCTCTAACTTTTCTTCTGCTATTCTGTATCCCTCTTTGTGTGACATTGAGGAAGATTTCGTTTAATCCTGTGAGAGTGCCGGTTTCTAATCAGTGGGATACCGGAATATCTCTTCAGGACAGTGTCCTAGAGACGCGACTCGAAATTATTCTGAGAAATCCCCAACTTGGGTAAGTTATTAAGCTTTCTTTTGTTAGTAGCGTTGAGTGCACAAAAAAATTTCTTTGGCCAGTTATTTTGCATAAAACTAGGTTCATGGTATATTTAGTTTTTAAGCTCTAGTCACCGTTCCCGTCAATCCTGGATTAGATTTTAGTTATAGATTTATGTCACAGAATTAATTTCTCAGCCAGTTATGCTGTATAGTAGTATTATTAGACTAGATGCTTGAATAATTTGTTTATTTTCTTAATATGCAGATTTTAATTGATGGCACCCCTCTTAAAGAGTTGGACATCATGTGGTGGAGAGAAAGAATTGGATTTGTGGGACAGGTTATTGATTTGCCAACATAGTGGAGTTTCAACGACTTTATCAGTTTCTCCTAACCTTAAAAATATGTCTGTACAGGAACCTAAGCTCTTCAGAATGGATATTAGCTCAAACATCAGATATGGATGCACTCGCAATATAAAGCAAGAGGATGTTGAATGGGCTGCAAAGCAAGCCTATGCCCATGACTTCATCTCAGCACTTCCTAACGGTTATGAAACACTTGTTGATGATGATTTGTTAAGTGGGGGACAAAAGCAGCGAATCGCTATCGCTAGGGCCCTTCTTAGGGATCCAAAAATATTGATCCTTGATGAAGCCACCAGTGCACTTGATGCTGAGAGTGAACACAATGTCAAGGTGTGATTCTATAAGCTAGCTACTGAAAAAAGCGAGTTGACAGTTTTGGACTATAGACACACTAAGTTTTAGAGAGACAAAGAAACATAGATATTTACGATTTGGTTTCCTCTAAATGTAGGGTGTTCTTCGATCTGTCAGAAGTGACTCCATGACACGGAGAAGTGTCATAGTCATTGCACACAGGTTGGCTGTCTTTTGTTGTTACCATCCATTAAATGCACATTTTGATTCTGATTTTGAAGTTTATGACCTGCATTTCAGGCTTTCTACCATACAAGCTGCTGATAGAATTGTGGTGATGGATGGTGGTCATATTGTTGAGGTTGGTGAATTTTCAATTTATTTTCTCTAACTATTTTCTGGCTGTGTAAATTTCTTTCCTTATTGAAAGTTGCATTTGATTCCACAAATACTTGTACATCAGATTTTGAAACCATTTTACTAAAAGAAAAAACTTAGGTAAAGTTCCTTATATCTTTGCTATAAGGTTCCTCCAATCATAAGCTTGATTTACATTCTCTCTCTTCTATGATTAGTTATGCAAAAAGGCCTGTTTAATATTCTCTCTCTACCATGATTGGTGATGTATAAAATTTTTGCAACGTGTCAAATATTGATTGGGGAACCTTATATCAAAGATATAAGGAACCTTACCTAAGTCTTGCCCTTTACTAAAACAGTGAAACTCTGCATTTTATCTGAGCAAAAGCACCTATTTGGTCCCCAAACTTTACATCAATTTTCAATTTTGTCCATAAAGTTTCACATTTTGGGCGATTTTATCATTTGTCCTAACTCCATCTAATGAATTAACAATAATCTCCACATAATTTTCAATCTGAGTTAGGATTTAATTTTTCTTTTATAGCAAAAGATAAAATTGACTAAAATGTGAAACTTTGGAGATTGACGGCAAACAAACTTTGAGGGTGAAATTGAAAATTGATATAAAGTTTGGGGACCAAAAATGCATTTTTGCCTTTTATGTGTGATGAATGAGAAGCTATCCATTTCATGTGTTTCCATTATCTTCCCAATATGAAGCCTAACAAACTATAACTTTGTGTGCTCACAGATTGGAAGTCACAGGGAACTTCTATCCAAAGAGGGTTTGTATGCGCGATTGACGAATAAACAGGCTGACACTGTGGCATGAACTCGGGTTACCAAAGCAGATTTTTCTTTATTCCATTGTTCTCTTGCTTCTTCTTTTTCATGAAACAGTGTAGTACTAGTAGCAGAGTGGGGCAAGCCATTTTTTTCCAACGGCTGACCCATGCATTCATAGTATTAAAGAAGAGAAACTGAGTAGACAAAACGACAGAAATGAAATACATTGATGCTGCTGCCACTGCCATTTTGGATGGAAAGGATTTTACAGAAGCTGGATCTTACTACTATATGGAAACGCTTGAAGACTGAAGAGGGTATATATAAGAACCAAGCATGATGCTGCTGATATATATATATATGCGTGTGTGTTTTTACTTGTACTCTTCCTTGAAGCTTATGTTCTGTGTATGAGTTCTATTGAATCTATGAAGTCATAGACAATGTAAATAGTATATTCTATTGGACACTCCCAATTTCAAAAATCTTGCTTTGAATTTGAAGTTCTTCACACCATAGTACAAAAAAACCGGACCGGACCGGGCGATTCAACCGGTGACCCGGTAAACCGGGCACCAGACCGGTCCGAAATAAGCAAAATACCATTCTGCATTTGACCCGGCCAGTCACCGGTTCAACCGGCAGACCGGTGAACCGTGAACCGGTTTGACGCGACAAATTTTGTAAAAATTACATATTGACCCCAAAAAATTATAAATTGATCCCTAGATACATATTATCTAGGGACTAAAATGAAAACTTTTAAAAAAAAATTGGGGTCAATATGTAATTTTTACAAAATTTGCTATGGTTAAAATTGCAAAATATCTCCAAAGGGTACCAAAGTATTTAATTTTTACTTTATATTTAAATTATTGTAAGATATTAATGTGTATTTGATGAATATGTATATTTGAAAATGTATTTTTTAAGGAAATCGGCTCAATCGGTTAAACCAGTGACCCAAACCTTCCACCGAGTCAATGGCCGGTTCGATTTTTTGCACTATGCTTCACACTCTAGAAGACATTTTATGAACTGTGATTACTTTTAGGAAGCAATGATATTATTAGGGGTGAGTGCGGGCTGGGTTGAGGGAAAATCCCAGCCTAACCCGCACATCAATCTGCGGGTTGGGTTGGGTTGGGTTCTATAAATTTTAAAACTCAACTCGAACCAACCCAACGGGCAGAGTTGCGGGTTGGGTTGGGTTGAACCCGCGGGTTGAGTTTGTATTTTTTTTAAAAAAAAATTTCATAACAAAAAAATAATATTATAAATTTATGAGTAGTGAATAAAAAACTTACACATAAAAAAAGTTAAAAAAAACATAGATTTTATATATGTAAATATAAATCAATCAAAATATACTCCATAACATATGTAAATGTAATACATATATGTAATTATGTAAATTTTAAAATCAAATTATCTTATTTATAAAGAACTAATAATATAAATATATAAGAAAACATACAAGATTTATATAAAAATACATCAACATGTATAAAAAATAAATAAATAAATAAGTAAAAATATATATGCGGGCTCACAGGTTGAGTTGGGTTGAGAAATTATGAACCCGCAACCCAACCCGCAAGCGTGCGAGTTGAAAATTTTGAGCCCAAACCAACCCGCGAACCCGAACCAACCCAACTCATAGCTGCAGGTTGAGTTAGTTTCTGCGGGCTCGCGAATTGGCGGGTTGGTTTGCTCACCCCTTAATATTATACTGCGTCAATTAGCAACAAGAATAAAAGCCAACAATGATTGGATGGATGAATATCATTAAGCTGCATGGTTCAAAAACATTTTGATGTGATTCATGAAAATAGAAAAGAACAAAGATGCCATGTGTGAAAAACGGGCCGTCATATATGCGAAAATAGGATGAACAGAGATCAGGAGACGTGAAAACAAATTGCATACTTAATAGAATCAAATATCAAATAATAAGTAAATTTAAAACATCTTATACCTAAATAAAATAAGGGGAAATATACTATTTAATCCTAAATTAACCAATCAGTTTTGAATAATGGAACTATATGATTTAGTCTTTGAAATATTTTAACTTCAACTATTTGATCTTTAGTGATTATTTATTTTATAAATTTGAACTGATTTTATATTTTGTTAGTTCTTCAATTTCTACTAAACTAATACTATTTGCCTTTGAATTTAAATTAAACTTTCATCTTTTGGTATTTGATTTTAACTTAAGATTAAATAGTAGATAATTACAATAGGGCAAAAGTATTATTGGAACCCCCAAAATATCCGATCATTTTCAGTAGTATTCCTAAAGTTTTTTTTGGGTCAATTGTAGTTCGAAAGTATGAGGTAGTTTCAATTACACCCCCAAAGTTTTTTTAGTCAATTATACCCTCAATGTTTCACATTTGAGTCCCAAGTTGGGATTACAACTGACAAAAAAAAAAGATTGGGAGTGTAATTGATACAAAAAAGAAAAAAATTGGAGGTATATTGACTAAAAAAATTTTGGGAGTATAACTGCAACTGACCCTATATTTTGAGAGTACAATTGATAAAAATAAAATTTTGGGATACAACTAAAAATAACCACATACTTTAGAAGTACCAAGAGTATTTTTTTTTTGGCCAGAAAATACTCCCTTTTATTAACAAAACAACAAAAAACCAGATACAAAGAAGCAACAGCTTCCAAACCCACCAAAACAAACAGAAAATCAGCCAATACCCTCAGAATCAAACCCTAAATCAACAACTAACAAAGAAGATAAAGGAGATGGGGGTTGACCAACCCAACCCACAAGACACATCCCCTTGAGACAAGCTTTGGCAAGCCAATCGGTTGCCTTGTTCCTATTTCTACCCACATGGTAGAAGCTAACAGAAAAAAAAAGGAATCCAACATACTCCAAATGTCCTCCAAAACAGTAGCTGCTTTCCAAACTTGTTGATGCAATTGATCAATTCCTTGCAATCTGACTCAAAAACCACTTTAGAATAACCTGCAGAAACAACCATGCAAACAACCTTCCTCATAGACAAGCCTCAGCCAAAAACGCTAAATTCACACAATTAATTACCAAACCCATCAATCACCTGTACATGACTATCCCTGAAAATTACACCCAAACCAGCAGCCCTTGTTTCCAGAATAAATGCACCATCAACATTAGCCTTAACAAAACCATCAACAGGAGAAAACCAGCCACTACCAACTAAGTCAAGAGTGGAAGAAGAGAGTGGAAGAAGAGACTACCTCAGCAACAGACTTCGAATTAGCCTCCAGGAAAGATACAACAACATAATGTACTTGCTACCCAATTTTCACATGATCAAGCAAAGCACCATTAAAGAGAAAATCACACCTTCCTTTCCATATAAACCAACAGCAAACAACAAGACAACAACATGCAAAATCATTACCACTCAACTCACCATTCAACAAATTTTCAACCCAAGAATGAAAGGTAGTGATATTGCACATTTCAATTTTAAAAGCAAGTGGACAGCAAAACCAAACCATTTTTGCTCAATCACACAACAACAAACAATGTTCAACTGTTTCCACTACTTTACCACGTAAAGAGCAAAGTGGGTCAGATCCACATCTTCTTCTGAAAAGAGCCTCCTTTGTTGCAATAATATTCCTACATGCCCGCCATATGAAATGCTTAACTCTGGGAGGACAGCAGCATTTCCAAATCCATCTCCAATTTCTAGACTCAAGAGGGCAAGAAGAACTTGCAGCATCACTAACAATCACATCAGAAGAATCCAAAGCAAATCTGTAACCACTCTTCACAGAGTAAATACCACGCCTATCATGACACCAAACCAATCTATCAGCAATAAGATTCAAAGCAAGAGGCACCCTTTTAATTGCAGCAATCTCAACAGGAAGCAACCATCTCCCAACATCATCCAAGCACCAGCAAGCATCAGAAATGATTTCATTAACCATTTCCAATCCCAACTCACCACCAGGATTGCTAGAAAACAATTTACCTCCATCAAGAGAAGGCAACAAACGATCATTCCAGATATTAATACTACTCCCATCACCAACTCTCCACATCAAATTCTTCATAAAAAAATCCCTACCTTCAAGTAAACTTGACCAGGCCCAAGATGCCCTCGAACCCTTCCCAGCAAAGATAAAGTCATAGTTAGGAAAATAGCTACCCTTCAAAATCCTCGCCCAAGGATCATTGGGACAAGTAAGCACTCTCCAAGCTTGCTTGGCCAATAAAGCCAAGTTAAAGCAAGAGAATTCCCTAAATCCCATACCACCAACATCCTTAGACTGAGCCATCTTCCTCCAAGCCACCTAATGAATTTTACTGCTGTTGGGAAATCACAGAGCGAGCGCAGTGGAAAAATTAAAAAAAAACCTTTAAATATGCTAACTCTGTGATTCCTTCCAGAATCCACTAATTATATTTATACCAGAAAAGTAAAGATGTTTACCTATATTTCAATGGTGACTTGTTGTGTTCGCGAATTTGAGAAGTCCACTCCGAGTGTCCTTCCTCCACCGGTGATCCACACGACCAGTTTGGCAGATGCCCAGGTGCTAGCCTCCTTCACTTTTTCCCAAGTGAATACGGGAACTTTATCTACTGTTCTTGAATGATCAAGAACAGTTCTTGAACCTCAAGATTGATTGGCGCAACTCACACACAAAAACCTAGAATTATATGATGTAGGTCGAACTTTCTCTCACTAAGAAGAAAATCGACTCTCTCTCTTAAAACTAGGGTTGGCGAATTTTTTACTCTAAAAAATGCTAGCTTGCTTGTGTTAGGCGCCTATGCCTAGTGTGTGGGTATTTATAATATCCTCATTCCTAAAATTAGGGAATTACTAATCTAATTAGTGAATCCCTAAAATCTTGAATATTATAATTTCATTAACATTTATATATTCAGGGAATCTTGATTTATAATATTACACTAATATTATAATTCAAAAGGCAATTTGAAATTCACACCTCAAGATCAAATCTTGATTGCTCAAATCCCATTGGTTGGAATGAGTCATGAGGAATTGATTTTATAATTAAAATATTACTTTAATATTTTTAAATTATAAAATTCGAATTGCATATATAATTTAAATTCAAAATGCAAGATCAAATCTTGCACTCCAAGAATCCAAGATATGCACCATCCTCATCTTGTTTAAGAGGAATTCAATAACAACCCAAACTCTTAGGTAGTTATAACTAACTTTGTTAATTCCCAACAATATTGAATTAAAATATTACCTTAATATCTTTAATTCAAACTTTGAATCTTGAAATCAAAATCATATCTTGAATTCAAATTCAAATCTTGATTTAATTAACAAAACATTTTTAATTTATTAAATCAATACATATGAGGCGCCACTCTCTCCCTTGTTATCCTAATATTGGAGAATTTAATAAATCAATAATCTCCTAACTTTTAGGAAACCTATTTAATTTAATATTCCCTAATATTATAAACAAGAATCAAATTAACTATTTATCAATTAATATATTTAAACTTGTCCAACAAATTTAATTATCATAAACGTAGATATTATTTAAGACAAGATTTCATGTCCTAAGACATTCAACTATGTCTCAGATTGTGTCACTAAAGTGACTCACGAATTAACTCTAATTCGTGTCCCATTACGGCATCTTGATCCTGCTCGTGTGTGACCCAGCAGGCCTCACGTGAAGTTGGCAGCAAGTCATCTCTATGACTCACAAGTCGAGAGTGGACTCTAGCAAGCCATCACTACCCAAAACACGTGAGTTATCGTTTTTACAAAACCGATTTAACCTAAGTAACAACTTGTCATAATCCCTATTGTCACACGATATTTTGGTCCTGGATAAGGCATGGGAAAGTCATCCTTAATCCAAACCATAACTTTCTCGATTTCCTGAGTTAGTCCCATTTCTCTGTGTGGCCACACATTCCCTGGATAGACTCATCGAAGGCGCCAGTTAAATATCTCTCATCTCAATGTGGGACAAAATTCCATCTTGGTCAACCACATTCCTCAGCACGGTAAACAACCAAACCCGTACCTAGCCTGTATGGCTACCCTGCTACGGCAACGTTGGACTAGGCTAAAGTTTGACATCTACAATGCCGGAATAGTCAAGACCTCAGGTTTAAGGGCATCGTGACAAGTATACAGGAGAGACTCGCTTATGACTAAACCCATGCAGGACTCTCCGGGTCGGTCCAGCAACTTGTAACCCTTACATAATTGCACCATGACTCTCGTGAAGCATCTAGTGCATGTATCTCTATACACCGAGGTCATGCTGCAGGTCTTGGTTCATTCACGCTCCCACGAGAATAATCGACCAGGGACAGATTTAGATTAATTATCTTATAATTAATCAAGGACGCTATCATAGTAAACATGCTAATAATATGATAACAACATAATTTATCATCTATAAATTAATCAAAACCAATATGTTCAAAACATTCACATAAAATGATTGGCCCTAGGGCACAATCTCCAACAACTGCCTTTGTCACCTTGACCCCACCATAAATCAGACACAAGGCTATCAAGATCAACTGCCTCTGTCACCTTGAAACAATGCATGGCATAAGCTGGAATTGCATTGACTACTGCTTTGATCATGACTTCCTTCCCAGCCTGAGACAAGAGATTTCTTTTCCAACCTTGCTAAAACACTCTCCCTTACAAAAGCCAAAACAGAATTCTTAAACATCTCCCAAATGGAAGGCAGTCCAAGATAAACACCTGGATTTTGATTACAAGGAACCCCAAGAGAAGAGCAAACCATATTCTTTGTGTCCACACCAACATTAGCAGAAAAAAAGATCACAAATTTGTCCAAATTAGCCTCCTGACCAGAAGCTAAACAATAGTTCTCCAAAATCCTCTTCATACAGATACAATTATCCTTGGTTGCCCCTAGAAAAAATAATGAATCATCAGCAAAAAAAAAACAATAGGATATCATAGGACAAGATCTGGCCAGTTTCACACCCTTCAAATCACCACAATACACAGCCTCAGAGACCATACTTGATAAGACACCAACCACAAAAAGGAAGAGATAAGGAGATATTGGATCTCCTTGCCTCAAACCTCTCTCAAGACAGAAGCTAACTATCTTTTTACCAGCCAAGAGAAGGTTGTATTGAACTATTTTAACACACTTCATCACTCTTGAAACCCGTCCATGGTCAAACCCCATACTCCACATAACCTCCTCCAAAAAATCTCATTCAACTTTATCATATGCCTTTTTTATATCAATTTTAAGTGCAAATTCACCTCTGTTACCATTTCTTTTATTCTTCAAGTAATGATACACCTCATGCTCAATCACCTCATTATCTTGTATCACTCTAATAGGAATAAAAGCCCTTTGTTGCTCATATATAAGAAAAGGCAAGAAGTCCTTCAACCGATTCACCAATACCTTTGAAATAATTTTGTACACAAAATTGCAAAGTCCAATAGACCTAAAATGTGTCACAAGTTCAGGCTTACCAAGAGTATTTTGTCTTACAATAATTTAGAAAATGAGTCATATATTTTAATTATTTAATTAATTATCTCGATATAAATTCAAATATCAAATGATAAAATTTTTCAATAAATATTTGTCCTAATTTCTATAGGCAGGAGAAAATAATTTTTCGTGTGTGGAAAGAAGAAAATACCTTTGATCCGAAGCGCTAGGCCCCACAGTGTCTCCGGGAAGGCGTGAACCCTCGTCTTCCTAAAATCTCTTTTTCTAACGTCCATTCTTCTCCTGCAGCTCTAATGCGTTGCGTACTCCTCCTATTATCGATCCAAATCAACATCCACAAAAATCTCACTCAGGTCGAATATCACCATCCTCCGTCATGGATTCGTTCCAACAACCTCCCGCCGGCTACATGAGGCCGCCGCCACCACCTCCTCCGCCTCACACGGCGGATCCCCACCACTCTCAATTTCATCAGATACAACCTCCTAGGCAACCTGCTCCTCCTCCTCAAGGACCTTGGTATTCCAACCAATTCCAGTTCCATCCATCTCAGACTCCTTCTCCTCCGCCGCAGTGGGCTCCACCTCCGCCACCACCACCACCACCGCCTCCTCCTCACTCCGACCATTATCATCCGCCGGCTCCGGCGGCGTCGTATCTTCCGCACTCTAACCCTTATCCCCCTCCTCCTCCTCATTCCTACCATCACAACCAGTTCCCTCCACCTCCGCCCCCCTCTCGTTCTCATTTCCCTCCTCACTCTCACGTTCCCCAGCCTTATCCTCAGGTACCTCTTCAACCTATCAGCAGCTTTCTTGACTCTTTGATTTTATATCTTGCATCGTTGGTTGGCTAGGGTTTTGTTTTTTTTGTTTTTGTTTTTTGTTGATTAGTTATTAACTGTTGGAAGAGTTCGATTAAGTTCATGTATATGCACATTGAATGTGGACTTCAGTTGGTTTACACCTTGTTCAACCTAATTGCATAAACAATTACAGGAATGGAGCACTCCAAGCTGGCCTCCCAACCAAAGTTGGAATCCAGGTGATTTTTTGTCACCACCTTTCGTTTTCTGTAGAATTTTTTTAATATTTATTTTGTAAATTTTCTAGTATATCTAGTTGTAGTTTGAGAAGAATGTACAACATGCTTTCTTAATTGAAACAAAGAGTGTTATTACAACTCCTAGAACCCGTACACAGAAGAAAATCAAGTATGGCTCCAAAAGTAGGGTGTCTATTTTGATAATTCAAACCCAGAAACTCACATGTTTATCAAGAGGAGTATGATAAATCCAGCTGTTTGCAGCCGTTAAACTGGAAGGAGAGGGATACCATGATGCCACCACTCTTTTCCTTGTGTTAGTTTTTTGGCTTCTTGTCCAAACATCAAATGAATAGAATTAAATAACATGGACAAGTTTTATTAGGAAAGAAAAAATACTAACAGACAACCTTCAAACATGGAGATTTCCAGTGACAGCCAGTCCATTCTTGAACCTGACCATTCTGCAAATGCGTGGCAGTTTGTGAGTTCAATTTTCATCAGGAAAAAAGAAGAAGAGCTTGCAACTCTTTTTGCATGATTGAAACATCCATGAATAGGATTGACATGACATCTGTAAACATTTGGTGCTGTTGTTTATGAACTAATGTTATCAACTTGAGAGACCAAGCATTTGCTTGTAAAATAAATAAATTCATTAAAACAAGTAAAAAAGAAAGGCATGTAGTATTGTGTTAGCGTATGCTTTCCTGCTAGTTGGTTTTTCATTTATTACCATCTTGTCTGGCCTTTTTATAATCGTGAAATAACACTGAAATAGAAATGACACTGATTATGAACTTGATGGATACTTATTTGCATTTGTAATAGTTAATTAGTGGCTTAGTATGCAATCATTCTCAGGATAATAATGCAACTGATTGTTTATGATTCCTCACATGTCTACCTCCTCATGCTTTTATGTCTTCTCCTGCCTATTGGAAACTTTCCAAAAGTTATCTCCCAACTTCTATCTCTTCCTTAACTGGTGAATTTGTGATCTTAGCCCATAAGAATGAAGAAGATTGGGCTGCTAGGGCTAGAGCATGGGCAGATGCTAAGGCTGCAATGGAAAGTCAACATCCACAATCACAATTTCCACCTGCTGGAAGATTGCAGGAGCAAAGTCATTTTCATGATCAGTATCAACAATCTGTTGATTCACGACATACTGATCTTCAAAACCATTCTCATCCATTGTCAAGCTATTCACAATTTTCTGTTTCAGACGCATCTATGCAACGACTTCCAGGACATCAGCAGGAAGCTGCATCTGTCAGTTCTGAGACATCCTACACATCAGATGGACATCTATCTTACAATGCTAGAGATGGAACCGCTACTGGAGATCCAACTGTTGCATTTCAACATCAAGGAACCGTACCTACAAACCCATCAGTTCATCAGCAGGAGGTACCTTCTAGTTATAATTCTGTTACAGGTAATTATTTATTTGGTATATTGAATTTGCTAGTGAAGCATTGCTCCAGAATTCTATGGAAATGGCTCATAAATGAATATTCTATATTTCCCCTTTAGTATTTGTGATGAGAACCTATTCTAAGAAAATATTTTCAATTTATTTTCTAAATGTCATATTTTAAATATTTCCAGCTCTTTTCCCCAACTACCCTTTAAGTTTGGTCCAAATCCCTCTTAATCCTGCCTCATTGCCTTTTCCATCTCTTTCCTAAACAAAAGATATTCTCACATTCCTTGTCTTACTAACAAATTCTTATTACAGATCTTATAAACATTTTTAGATCAATGAAGTAGATCACATTAATATGCTTGTGCATTTGTGCTGGACTAGGTGCCCCCTGGACTCACTTTTGTAATATAACACAATACATTTATAGCAGTTTCTTTTTTCAAAATATATCTGCATTATCTTTTTTTGGCTATACTCCTTGGAAACAATGTTATTTTTTCTCTCTTTTTTTCCCCATTTTACCTATATCTGATTCCTGCATTCCTAGGATTGTAATATTGAGTCATATTTATACCTATCCTTCGTGGTGATTGAGCAATATCGAGTAACCACTTGATTATACATCATTACCTACCTAACTACTACACTAGTATCTGTCCAAATATTTCCTGTTATCTTTCTTTATGCTGGACATTTTTGCTACTAACATAGGATGTAGGAGTTATGGGACTTAAACTTTATATAGTACCTCAGTGTCTGACTGACAGAAATAACCTTGTGACACATTTAATGGAACCACTTGGCTAAAGAATTGCATACCCTTTTACACCCTTTATTATGATACTTTATCATGTTACACTGTTGAAATCAGAGAACATGGTTTAAGGTAGAATTACAGACAATCCTTTTTAACTGATGTGAACAGCACCTTGATTGGAAACTTTAGCATTCAATTAAGATATATAAAATAGGCAAGCTAGACTATTGGACGTGTGATAAATTTTATCCATATTATATTTTATGGGACAATTAACTGATTATGTTGAATTTCAGACAGCTTTTAAGAGCAATCTCTTGAATTGGTTGCTGGGATAATTTTAAAGTAGTGACAGAAGATATTATATATGCATTATAAAGCAAACAAATCTAGCAACCTTTTACTGACATTATTGTGGAATTCTTCCCATTCTAGGTTTTGCGAATGCCTGATTATTGTTATTGTTATTTTCCCATGATTTATGATCAACTTATGCAGTTATTGTTGTTTTGGGTTATTTGTAATTGTAGTACATAAATGTTGATTATTTGAATTTATAAGTTAGAGGAACTGCCTCCCTTGATATACTTTCATTTTGTTAGCCTTGATGAGTTCTGATATTACTATAGCGGTTTTATTACTGATCAAATGAAATTTGAAGTTGGGTTATTTTACAAAAAAAGTAGTGTGTAAGGCTGTAACCTACTGCTTGAATTTGAGGATCAGGATTCTAGGCCTCTAGAACCTATTTTGAACTTCAATATTCCTTTCTTCCATTGTGTATTTTTTGCTTTTACTCTGACTGATGATTTAAATGACAGGTAATGATGCTGCTGATCAAAATCAGCATTCATACGCAATGTTGCATATGTCAAATTCCTCATCTCAGGAACAGCAGCACATGCAACAATCAATGCAAGCATCCTTTGCATCTGGAAGCCATTCAGTGGACCCAGCTATCAGTCTTGCTGATCAGCCTCTTGATTTTGCACCTAGGTTTAATCGTGAAGGTGACTTACAAATGCAATCAACTTATGGTCATCATGATTCGGCCACTTCTATCAGAGGCATTGATCCTGTGAGTGGAGTGCCTACTATAAATAATTGGGCTCCACCTGTGGCACCTGGTGTTTCATATCCACCCATCCCTCCGGTTCTTGCCTCAGGGCCACAGGTAATGATTTTGATTCTCTCCACCCATTCCTTCCCTGCTTTGCCACCCCTCCCCCCCAACCAACACAAACACAAAAAGGCTTCGGTTTTATGTGAATATGCTGACATTTAGTTAATCTCACAGCATGACCCTTCTATTACTTCACATTCTTCTGTTCCGGGGCATATGGCACCGCCATTTGGAAGGTTTCCTGGACCTGGTCTTCCTCCTACAATACCACCAGGTGGTGCACCTTTTTCCCTTAATGCTGGAGCTGCAGTTCATCCTACTGCTGCTTTCTCTGCTGAGGCATATGGGGTTTCTGGTGTGCCTGAACGTCCTAAGAAGGTAACTATACATATTGTGAAAAGTTTGTTGTTGGTTGGATATACACCATTAATCTGATTTTGCAAGTAATTTTCAGGCCTCAGTCCCTAATTGGTTGAGAGAGGAAATAAAGAAAACTGTTATTTCTGCTCCTTCTGTTGAGCATTCTAGGGAGGAAACAAAATATATGGATGATGGTGTTGATAGATCTTATGTGAAGGGCGACGAGGCAGATAGCAAAAGCATTGAGTCTTCTAGATCAGCTGAAGAGGAGGAAGATGAAGAGGTTTTATTCTTCACTGAATATTAATGTTAATGTTCTTTTTCTGAAACCAGCGTTTTTTTGTATTAGCATTATTGTCTTCTTTCCTTGTCTTAGCAATTTAATACTTTCTTTTATGTAGGATTATGTTGAAGAAGCTAGAACTGCTGCAATTAACCAGGAAATAAAGCGTGTTCTAACCGAAGTTCTTTTGAAGGTTAGCTTTGTTAAATATACAAGTTATGTTGTTCCTCATCTATCTAAGGCAAAACTAACTAAAGATTCTTAGCAGGTCACTGATGAGCTGTTTGATGAAATTGCAACTAAAGTTATTAATGAGGATGATCTGACTTCAGAAGGTAATATTCTGATGCTCTCAAGTTTTCCCTTTTATGCTCTAGTTGCAATGGATTATTTGATTCTTAACTTTCTGGACTCCTGAATTTTATAAGTTCTTCTGATTTCGTTTTGCAGTTGTTCACAATGCTCTTGCCTCAAACCATAAGTCGTCAACATCTCCACCCTCAGCTACTGTTCCAAAAGCATCTGCGAAGGTTCTAGTTCCTGTCAAAGTCAAGCAACCTGAACATGATGCCGCCGGTGAAAAATCTAATTCCAGCTCTCCTGGAGATGTTTTAGGTCTTGGAAATTATGCTTCAGATAATGAGGATGGAGATGATGAGATGGACAGTTCCAGCATGCCAACTCCTTTAAAAGATGCTGCTCATCAGTCAAGCATTAAGAAGTCATCAGATGGTATGCCTGATGTGTCAAATAATGGAAATTCCCAATTAAAATTTGAAGAGAATGGTAAAAGTCAAACAAATTTAATGAGTAATTTGGGCAATACGAGCTCATCACTATCCAAAACTAGCAATGGTGCTGCTATTGGCCAGTTGCATGATGATAAGGTGACCAAAAAATTGGATCATTCACATCCTTCCAAGGTAGTTTCTGAAGATGGGGACAATGAGCTCAATGCTTTTGAAAGAAGGCATGATAGATCTAACGGGAAGACTGCTGGTGTTGATAAAACAACTGAAGATCTTCAAATTAGTGACAGCAGAATAAGAACAGAGAAAGTTGATCGACATGACAGGAATTCTTTCGAGGACTTCACTAAGGATGTACAAAATAGTAAGACTAAGGGAGATGAGAAAAGTAATGAGAATCATAGAAGAAAGGATGAAAGACACCAGAAAAAGGAAAAAGCAGATGACAGCAATGAGACAAAAGAAAGGGCGAAAGATCACAATGTCAGACACGGGGAAAAGGCAAAGGAATCTGAATCAAGGAAAAGGTCTTCGCATGTTGATGTCAAGGGTGAAAATAAGGAACCAGAAAAGGCCCGTAGAGGTAGTACCGTGGAAGACACTAACCGACGAAAGGAACATACAAGGGATAAGGGGGAACATAAATCAAGGCACAAAGATGCAAGTAAGTCTGACAGGCATAGAAGGAAACGTTCATCTTCAGTAAGCAGTAGAGGTAGAAGCGGCAGGGACCAGGCGGTTAACCATAACAGTGAATCAAGTGAAGGCTCAGATGGCTCGAAAAGGTTTAGAACCGATGTTCATTTAACCTTCTTCATCTGGTTGTCATATACGGTGCACCATAACATTTTTTTCACTGCAGGAAGCTGCACTCAAGAAAACGTGACTTATCACCATCTCCAGTCAGGTCTAGAAGAAGGTATTGTTTATAAAGACATTTGTTACTTTATATTTAGGTTTGCAATATTGTGTTTTAGGTGTTTCGGAGCTTGCAGTCTGCAGATATACAGATGAGCTGCTTTGTTTAAAGCAATCTCCCCCCCCCCCCCCTCCTTCAGATATATAATGCATTAACCACCATTAACTCCCTTTTACTTTGTGTTCTTACATATATTTCTATTGCTTATCATTTTTAATAGAACCTCGGTGATTTCAGTGATAACTTTTCCTACCTTATTACCTGGCTGAACTGTTTGATTTTTTATTTGGTACGGTGCCGAGAATTTGGGTTTATGGTTTATTAGACATATGGTCTATCCTTTATCTTGTTTGTATGCTTGTGTATCTGTACTTTCATCCCCGGTTTCAGCTTTAGGTCAACTTTCTTCTGATGTCATTGTCAATCACTAACCTAAATTGTTGTGACTGAAGTAACTGAGCTCACCTGTCAAAGACCAGAAAGTTGTATTTCTAGTTCTGATTCATGACCCTGTTTGAGCCTTGAGTTTTCTGTATTCATTCAATTTTGTTTTACATTTTGGGCTCTCAGAAATATATTTTTAGGCCGCGGATTCTTGCTACTAGATATATGGCATGTGTCATCACCAACCAGAGTGTGCTTCTGCCTGGCTAACTTCCATGATTTATGAGATTACTGTTGCATATAAATGCAACTTTTTTCAGAGTTGCAGATAGACCCAGAGTTTAGATATAATTTGTTGTGCCTTTAGTGATAATTAACTTATTATTCCTAGTTTCTGTTAGCACATTTAGGTCAAAGATTTTAGCATTTTAGGGGGTATTCTAATGATGAAATCACATCCAATCTCTTGGAAGTCATCTTACTGTATGAGTTTTACAGAAAAATACAACCTCTTACATGCACCTACAAGTGTAATGTTTGGGCATTCCTCTCTGGTTGTATGCCCTGAAAGTATGGTTTTTAATTTCTTTCCCCTGGATTGGTTGTATCTAATTGGAATAGGGAAGGATATCACTAGTAAGTTTCTAGTTTTATATTGAGGTTTTAATAGCTGGTAAACTTTGATTGTATCTTCTATTCTATTAATCAAAAACACAAAAAGATTTACAGTAACAGGCTGCTTCCTATGGAGTTTTGACTCTGTACAAGGTTGAGTTTCTGTCCTAAATTATGTATACCTTTAACTCACCAAGTCAGTACGGTGGTTTCATTTTTAGACAAGTTTCGCGGTCTCCTCATAGCAAGCATTCTCAGCGCAGGCATTCTCCCTACTCTTCTCTTGATGTTTCCAGGTTTGTTGCCATAAAGTTGTCTGTGATTATGATTTATGTTTTTGAGACAAACTACCACCATCATATAAGAATAAGCCACGCAGGTGAATTTGTCAGGCTTCTTAATATTCACCTTCTGGTGCTGCCTTGTTTATTACTGTTTTTGCTTAATGCAGAGGAAGGAGATCAAGATCCCGGTCACCTGTTCGACGGAAAAGGTGATAAGCTGAAAAGACGGATAAAGACATGGACGGGCATATACAAGATTCTGCCGATGAGAACGGAAATTTGGAGGGTTTAGGTGTGAAGTTTGTGAAAGCTGCACTTCATGAAGAATGCCAGAGAGAGTTTTATTTGAAACATGATTTTTCTGGGTTCACTATATCCATACCTGCTATTTTCCTGTTTCTTTCGGTTCTGGCGGTAGAGTTAGAGGAAATGGTGCTAGGGTTGGATTTTTATTGTAATGTGTTTTGACATAAAGGAAGAAAAATCTATTATCTCTGCATCTTCCATCTCCTCCATTACAAGTTCATACATAGTGTTTAATCTTATGAGTGTCCTAATTCCTAGTGACCTATTCTGTAGATGGGAATGAAATTCGAACTTCAATGTATGACTTAGCTGAATTATTCAGTATTGCAGATCCCTTATTAAAGTGTTTTAGCGCTTTCCTTATTTGTTTATTTTCTTTTATTTTCTTCCTTCCAATTTTCATTTGTGTGAACGACTGCATGGTATTCGTGTTTTTTTTTTCTTTTAAAAAAAGGGACTTGTAGAAAATTTTGCCTTTTTTTTTACTCCCCTATAATGTTTCATTGTCTTTATTTTTACTCTTTGCATAATACTAGAGTTAGACTCAAACAGAGTTTATTTTTTTTATCATGGAATATTACAAAGTTGTTACGATTTGTTGTAATAAGAGTAAGAAAAACCACCAATCCAAGTCAAGAAAATCTAAACCAAATCTGGAACTCGGACTAATAATTAGTTTGTATTAAATCATGCTCCTTACTCAGGACCCACTTGTATGTTTGTATATAGATTGAAGACTGTGAAGAGAACGAGATTATGGAGAAAAAGAGGAAGATTGCAATATCTTTTTTGTTTAATCTTCTATTTTCTTTCCCTTGTATGAATTCAAAATATTTAAAATTATTACTAAACAAGGAGGGAAAAAGATTATGAATAATTAACCTTCAATTCCCCTCCTTTTCAATCTCTTGTTAATTACCAAACATTCTGTTAAATATTGTTACTTGTGTGACAAGTTTACCAAAACCGGAGGAGTCGTTGACTTTTGACTTTGTATCATCTTTACTTTTTTTTGGTCACAACGCAAATTTGGTCCATATCTTTTGCTAGGTTTTTAATTTGGCCTCTTTGTTGTACTTTTGGTCTCATATCTTTGCAAAAAGGTCCTAATTTGGTCTTATATATTTTTTTAGTCTTATATCTTTTGGTTGTGTTATATAATTAGTCTCATATATTTATAAAATGATCAATCATTAATTGATCCTTTTACAAAGATATGAGACCACTTCTGCACCTAACTAAAAGATATAAGACCAATCCTGCAATGGATCCAAAGATATAAGATCAAATCTGCAACAAAAAATACATGAGATCAAATGAGAACCTGACCTAAAGATATGAGACTAAAAATGCAACAAAAAAAAGATATAGGACTAAATTGAAAAGTGAGAAAAATACATATGACTAAATTTGCAGTTTGGCCTTTTTTTCTGTCTCATTCCGTCCTTCGTCAAAATCAAAACAAAAATACAAAATTTGAAATACATAACGAACGACGCCGTGAAAAATGAAGACCTCTGAGTTTGACGGAAGCTGACGTGTTTGTGACGCCATAGCTCACATGTCCAATGCATCCATCTCGGTGCGTTCGTTACTTGCGCAATATTTCATTCAATATTTTCAACATTTCTTTGATTCTTTCAGTTCAATACTTGAATCTTCACTTTTCGCAATTCAATCTTCTAAACCACACACACTCTTCAACGTTGAACCTAGCTCCTTCCATTTTTCTCAACATTACGCACACCTAGCTATGAAGGTACTTTCTTAGTTCCTCTCTTGATTCTCCGTATTGAATTCTGAATTGCATTTCTCATAATTTCTCCGTCTTTCAAATCCCTCGATCGATCGTTTCTTCTCTGATTAACTAATTTTGCGTTGAATCCGATTAATTAATTAACAGGCATTTCAGCTGGAGCTATGGTCTATTTGGCTATCCGGATTCGCGTTGATTCTCCTCTCTCTCTACGCCACTCAGCGATTGCCTTCGCTTACGACGGATCGGACCAAAATTTCAACCACAAAAAACCTAAAAAACGCTATTATCTCGAATTCCAGAAATCTGAGTATCACCATTTTCACAGCGCCTAAGCCTTTCACTGGTTCTACTGCAACCAAACAGAGCCTAGCGGTGAGATCGTGGCTCGCTCTTTCTCCACACGTTACGGTTGTTCTGTTCAGCCAACACTCATCGGTTTCCTCTTTCGCTGGCGCGTTCGATTCTCGAGTTCTGGTCAATGCCGATATCGATTTCACGTAAGTAAACTATCTTACTTATTTTTACATCTTCTATCTGTAATAATCATGATGATAGATACATCTTCGTATATTCCACAGTGCTAGAGCTTAAAGGCCATGGATGCTATTTTTGTCTGTTCTGTGAAACTCTGTCTTTTCTTAAGAGTTAGGATACTTGAAGAAAATGTTCAGTCAATCTGGCTTTTATGCATACAAATATAATTCATTTCGGACATTTAGTCCCTATATCTTACATGTAATCTTAATTCAATCCCTATATTCGTGGTTTTTTTTTTTTAAAAAAAGTAAATCTTTATACTTTATAAATATTTAAGTTTTAGTCTTTAATATCTAAATTTATCACGTAAGTATTTATTTAGAGTTAACTAAGAATCTTTCTTAGTATTACATTGGTATGTGATAAATTAATTTTATACCAATGTAATAAATTAACAATGAAGTATAAAAAATAAAATTATCACATAATAAGGTATTAAGAATTATAATTTAAAGATTTATGAAGTATAGAGATTGTTTTTTTTTTTAAAAAAAAATATAGGGGCTAAGTTAATATTTTGAGTAAAATATAGGGACCAATGATAATTTTCTCATTAGATTTTATGCGGTAACTTTCGAAAAATGATAATAAAAAAAATTTAATCTTAAATACTGTTAATGATATTAATGATCTATAAAGTATTATATAAAATAAATAAATAAAAATATCTCAAGTTTAATATTTTTGATTTGAATAAATTAATAATGTTAAAAGTTATGAATTTTTTGTCTGTTTGATTGTTTAAAGTGAAGAGACTAAAGTGAAATTAATCAAATTTAAAGAATAAAATTGAAACCTAACTCTAAATTTAAGAATAAAAAGAAATATCATTGCCTTTATTTATTTTTCTTTTCTTTTTTTTTGAAAAAAACCATAATTCCTATTACCTAAAGCATTTTATTGAGGTGCTTAAGAAAATATGATCTCTGTCATTTTTTAATATTTACAAGAAAGGAAGGAAGAAACAAGTGTTCATCTGTTTATTGTTGAACCTAAGAAATTTGTTTTGTAGTGTAGTGTAGAGCTGAGCCTAGTTAAGAGTGTTCTATGCAAATTTTGTAAGCATGCTGATGAAAATATCAAGACTTTGTGAATTTTGCATTCTGTCCATCTCATCCACACTTCCTCCTTGCGCCACATCACTTTGAAGTTTTAACGTGAAAACGTACTATTTAACTAATATAATACGGTGCGTTTTCACTTGGCACCGTTTTTGTCACTTTTCGAGTTTTTGATTTCCTCCAAAATACACCATTTCCTCGTTGTCTTCCCTGCAAATTCTCGCAATTTAGTCACAATAACATCTGCCATTTAGTCACCTGATCAATATGCGAAGACAAAACATTATTTCACTATATACAGGGCAAAAGTAGTTTATAGGTACTAAAGTTTTAGGATCAATCACAAAGAAACCTGATTTTTGACAGTGTGAGAAAAATATGTCATTCAGAGAAGTTCTTCTGTCTTTTGGTATGTTTGTTGAAGTAACAAGGAAGCAGCTAGGGTCAAATCAAATCTCTTATGAGCCTTAAAACAAGATATAAAATTTCATGACGATGATTGATGAGGCTTTTCCCTGTGAAGATAAGGAAAGGAATTGTTGCCTAATGTGCAAGGAAAGAAAGCCCTATAATCCCCTCTAACATGTGCTTTTTATGTGTCCACCAGCTTCCTTGGTACTCCATTTTTCCATTCTATGATTGCAAAATCACGCTCCTTCACATCAGACGTACATGTCATAGTTGATCCTGAAACCATTATCATTTCTGGACTCATCTCCACCTTAAATCATGCATATGAACTTGACCATGATTGGATTCTTGTTGCTCCATCTCGAAATGTTTCTCATTTTCCATTCTACTTGGATGAGTCCGGGAATCACTGGCAGACAGATAATGGGAAACGGATTCAGATCCACAAGGTATGACTAAATTAATTATTTGGTCCCTGGAAGATGATAAATATCTCAGATCTCAATTTAGTCCTTAAAAGATGAAATTATAAAATTGAGTCCCTAAAAAATCCAATTAAAATCAGTTTAGTTCTTTTTATAAAGATCTTAATTCAAGATTAATGGCTAATATAATTTTTTGATATCATTATTAAGTATAATGTCAACAAAATTTAGAATCATAATAAATTTGTCATAATATTTTAGTCAGTATCTTTAACAACAGGATTAAATTGATTGTAATTATATCTTTTGAAGACGAAATCTTATAATTTTATCTTGCAAACACTAAATTGTGAATTTTACCATCTTTTAGGGACCAAATCATTAATTTATTATAAATTTATTTGAAGATCCCAGAGAAAGTACAAAATCATGTACAACAAATAACACAACTGATATTTCAAATCAACATAACTGATCAAAGTTTTTTTTCTCCAGTTGCATGAAGTACTTCAACAGAATTGGCAATGGGATCATTGTAATATGAAAATGCTCATAGCATGGAACAACAAGGATGTGCCCCTACATGATGGAGTTCTTCCTCCTTTCTTGTTTGGGAAGGGTATACATAACAGTTGGATAATTCATGAAGCCATGTCATCTGAGTTAAGATTAGTGTTTGATGCTAGTTGGACCATCACAAGTATCCATCTGAACGGCAAGGATGATTTTCATCCAACAATTGAGGATTCTGCTGCTTTAGATATTGAAAAGAGAAAATGGGAGTACATTGGCAATTCTCATATAGGGGCACACTACGGCTCGTTCTTTTATAAAGAAGCGAATTATTCTAGCCTGCTCAAACTTTTGAAATGTGGTAATCGTTATGTTATAATCGACCCAAAGAAAAATGTTGCTTATCCTGTTGGACAACCAGGTTTTGTGAACCTATGGAAAGGGAATGTTTTTCAATCTTGGTTACAAAAAAAATTAATGTCTTGCATTGCTGGTCAGAGATCACCAAACAAAATATCTGATTGCTCTCTTAAAGATAAGATGATACTTTCAGAACCATTGGAGCTTCCATTCTCTTTAGAATCAATCCTATCAATCATTTCAGACAAGAATAAGACAGTTATACTTACAGTTGCTGGGTACAGTTACAAGGACATGCTCATGAGTTGGGTTTGTAGATTGCGTCGCCTCTCAGTTGCTAATTTTCTTGTTTGTGCTCTTGATCAGGAAACCTATGAGTTCTCCATCTTACAGGTATTTTCTAGTTTCTTTGGAACAATGAAATTTGCACACGTTCTAATTTATTTAGGAATGTTATATTGGTGTTTGACACTAACCACAAATCTAGCAGTTGATCTTATTTGCTAGAATTAGTAGTATTACGAACTTTGGATCTTGTTAATAGCTTTCTAAATGTTCAATTCAGCATGTAAAGAATGTAATGTTTGTTATCAGTGCTCTTTTATATTGTGGTGGGCCTTTTGGAGGCTACACGTTGCAATTTCTTACAATATAATTGATAATTTGAGACTCCTGTCAACTAATGTTGACCCCCTTAAATTTTGTCCACAAGCATGCACCATGCTTATTGCCTTACGATTATTAATACTATTTAGATATTAATGTGTTCTTCCTAGTGTTTTGTGGCACCATTACCATTTATCAGTTCTAAAAGCTTATTTTAACCATTTAACAGCAGTCAGTTTTCTACATTAGGATTTGATTTTCCTCATTTGTTCTTCGTTTGTATGGTTTAGGGAATTCCTGTTTTCAAGGATCCTTTAGCTCCAAGCAATATCAGTTATAATGACTGCCACTTTGGAACAAAGTGCTTTCAGAGGGTGACAAAAGTGAAGTCCAGACTTGTTTTGAAAATACTCAAGCTAGGCTACAATGTACTTCTCAGTGATGTAGATATATATTGGTTTAAAAACCCAGTTCCATCGCTTCAATCTTTTGGCCCTGCGGTACTTGCTGCACAATCTGATGAATTCAATAAACAAGGTGAGGCTATTACAGAATCTCGGCGTTAATATTCACATTTTTTCCTTCTCCCAACTCAGGAAAAGATTCTTATATATTATGAATTGATAATGGTAAAATTTTAAGTTTTACAATATACTTGGAGTAAACAAAATAAATTAATCCTTGAAAGATACACGAGCTAACAATTCAATCTCTGAAAGTCCAATTTACACTATTTAGTCCCTGGAAGTCGTGATACTAATACATTTAAGTCCTTTTGTTCTTGCAAACTAAGTTGTATTGCCTCCATGACTTTCAAGGACTAAAATGTGTAAAGTAGACTTTCAAAGATTGAGTTGTCAACTCATATGTCACTTAAATTTTAACAGAATCTCCATTATTTGCTAAACTATTTTCATAGATATACACAAATGAGAGAAAGTATGTCTCTATTCTTTTTGCCCCATTTAATAAAGACAATAAACTTTCCAACAATTTTTTTATTATCATGTGTAGGACCAATAAACCTACCCAGACGCTTGAACTCTGGCTTCTACTTTGCTCATTCTGATGGTCAAACAATTTCTGCTTTGGAGAAAGTGGTTCAGCATGCAGCAACTTCAGGGTTATCTGAGCAGCCAAGCTTTTATGACATGTTATGTGGGGAAGGTGGAATCAACAGAGTTGGTGATAATATGTGTGTGGAACCTGAAACTAACCTGACAGTTCACTTCTTAGATAGAGACCTTTTCCCAAACGGCGCTTATCTAGATTTTTGGCGAGAAAAAGACGTCAAAGGAACATGTTTGAAGAAGGGATGTTTAATTATCCATAACAATTGGATCAATGGGAGGCTGAAGAAGTTGGAGCGTCAGGTTTTATCAAGTTTGTGGGAGTATGATCTTGGCACAAGGATGTGTTTGCAAACTTGACAACCATGGAGTTAATTTTGAGGAAGGTTTGATTCTTTCTTATCCTCTCTAGGAAAATCTTTTGTTCTCACTCTAAGAAGATTGACATTTACTTCCTTCACCTATGCTTAAGAATGTGTTGGAGCCTCGTTTTTATCATTGGTCACTATGGTGGAAAAATATTAAATTAAATGCAGCCGTCCATTGGAAACAAGAAGCATCTTTGGAGATTCAAGTTTATAAATATTATTGACATTCCCTCATGCTTAAACTCTACCAAACATTATCCACCAACAGCTAAGTGAGAATGAAAGTTTGGGTCACATTACTTTCAATAGCAGGCTATGCTGAAGCTGAAGCGAGTTGCTCACTCATTAGGCCTTGTGGAGCAAACAGATAAAGACTGCAGAAGAAAGGACCAACTCAGAGGAAATAATAAGGCATCCCCAGATTTCATCTCGCAAGGATCAAAGGATATTTTTGTGAGGATAGTTCGTGCAGGTGGGAAACAAGAATTTTACCAACATGCAATCTTTGCATCCAAGTTGATGGAAAAAAATCCAGGCATGTGTATTGCCAGACCAGAAGTCTTTAGGAGTCCTCAACGATCGGTGTTATGGCCGGAAGAGCGTCTGATTCCCGGTGAAAAATATATTTTAATACCATTTCGAGATGTGGAAAAGCTGAAACGTAAGCTTTCAGAGGAAGGTGACACAAGAGAGCCTAATGGGGTGGTGGCTCAAGATTTGTTGAACTTTGAAACCACAAGGTCTCCTAATAATGGACATCAAAAAGTCCGAGAAAATGGTGAAACCAAATCTCCAAAAGGGATGGGACAAGAGAAGATAGAGGCTATTAAGTCTTCTTCTATGTCTCCAAGTGGAAGCATAATAGAAGAGGACACCAAAGTTAGTGAGATGTTCAATGAGTCTTCTTCTTTTAGTTCTGAAAAAGAATTCTATTGTAACGAAAAGCCATCATCGACAAGATATCCAAAACGAAAAGGAATAAAAGGGAAGAAACCTTTTGTGCCACCTTTGAAGGTAAGATCATATCGGAGTTTCGGATGGCAGCCTCGCCTCCCAACTGTGCAAGAGCTTTCTTTATGATTTTGTGATGTTTTTGTCTATAAAACTTCGTATTCTAGTACAGTCCTATATCTATACTATCAATGAGTTAGTATTTCTTTTGCTTGGCTCTATAAGTTAGCTATTACATCTCGTAATAATAACAAAATGTTTGTTTTCTCCATCTTTGTAATTTTTGTATACTTAAGGACCTTTAAATTAGTATCTTATGACTATTGTTGATAGTCACTTCTATCCATATCTCTGTTGGTACAGGTTTTATTAATTTAATAGAATAGTATTGAGACTTCAATATATTGTTTCAAAACCAAAAAATACTTTTAAGAATTTATCTTGAATCACACTCTATGATGGGAAAGAAATAATTGTTGTAAATTAATTAAATAGAGTGTACATTAATTAAATACATATAAAAAGAAAACTCTGTACAATAGGCTACTCTCTTTTTACTGTAAGAATTTTACAACATGTAGGTTTTAACAAGAGTTGGAATGATGAAAAATAAAATGTAAGCAAACAACACTAATTAAATACATACCACTAGTAAATATTTAAAGCTCACATCATCGGTCATAAAAATGGTGTATCAAATGATTTCTTCAAAGTTTAATCCGGCCGGGCGAAAACGGGCTAGCCAATTCAGGTTTTAATGATCTGAAATTCTGAACCTTTCCCAACTGATGAATTATGAAGAGCCTCCTTCCTTGCCCCTTCTCTCCAATTTTCCCCACAAGAAATTTGTACTTGGATTAGTCACACTCACCTAGCTATTCTCACAAAATGTAAGATAAAATCTTAGTGAAGATCCATGTATAAAGCACAGATAACAAAGCTCCAACAGGTATAGTAACCACCCATGAAGCAACAATCTCCTTCACAGTTTCTGACCTTACACGGTTAAGTCCCCTCGCAAATCCTACACCCATTACTGCACCTACAAGAGTATGTGTTGCAGAAATGGGCAATCCTAGTTTTGAAGCAAACAAAACCACAGAAGCTGCAGCAAATTCAGCTGCAAATCCTCTAGTTGGTGTGAGTTCTGTAATTTTCTTACCAATTGTAGCAATAACTCTATGACCCCACATCATAAGCCCAGCAACAATTCCAAATCCTCCCCATGCTAGAACATCTATTGGAATGACAATCTCTGTTGCTGTGACATTATTACCTTGAAGGATAGCTAATGCAGCTGCCAAAGGACCAATGGCATTGGAGACGTCATTTCCGCCATGAGCGAATGACATGAAGCATGCTGAGAGGACTTGCAAGTACCCGAAAACGCCATAAACTATTTCCAACTGGACACCCTTTGGACCTGCAACATCAGAGAGGAACCCCATGTTTTTGTGGGCAGTGTCCTCTTTTGGCTCAGGGTGTTGTAGGCTGCTTGAAGATTTGACAAGGAGGTGACCAAGTTGTTTTCTGATGATTCTGTCAACTATAAGAGCACCAATAGCTCCACAAGCTAAAGCCTGAGCAAAAGCCAAAGGAAGGCTCCTGCTAAAAGGGAAGGCTGCAAAAGAAATCCAAGTAACACCCAGAAACACAGAAACTGGTGCTGCAGCTGCTGCAGCTGATCCTGGATTTGGGGCACTGTACACAAACTGGATGAAGGAAAAGATTAGATAGAGGTTGTAACAAGAAGATTTGGCTAAAATACACAAAATTTCCCTCATGAACTTTTAAATATGTACAAATAACTCCTTTCGTTAAAATTTTCATTGAAAAAATCAAGGAATTTTTAGTGTTTTTAGTATTATTAATTACAACAATAGTTAATTTTAATTTTGGATTAATGTTAAATACAATAGCAATCATAAAATTATATATAAAAAAAACACTTGATTTTATTTAATGAAAATCTAAAGAAAAGTGCACAAAGTTAAAAGTTCAGGCGTTTTTTGTCACTTTTTTAGAGAGTTTTTTTGCATAGTAATTAAAGTTTAGGAAAATTTTATCCATTTTAGCCAAAAGATTTTAATTTTAGCACATCATTGTGAACAACTTGGAAATGCTGAGATAACAGTCTTGCATTAGCAGCATGTTCCAGAATCCAGATTTTAATGAATGAAAAGACAGTGATTACATCATTTTCTGATGAACAAACTCAAAGGTCTTCAATCCAAAAAGCAAGAGCATGTAAAAGTGATTTATTATGTGGATCATTATTGAATCATAAATAAGAAACAAGAGCATACCCTTCGTATGCATTTGTAGACAAGAAATGACACAGCCGCTCCCATTAGTGGCGAAATAACCCATGAAGAAGTCACCTTTGCCAAAGATCCCCAGAAAACAGCTCCAGATCCTCCATAAGCTAAGCCAAATCCTACCATTGCTCCAACTATACAGTGAGTAGTAGAAACTGGCCAACCAAAATATGAAGCAACCTGCAAAAACATAAGAATCAAGACAGCAAATAGCTAATGATATTACTGAAGAGGTCCAGCTTGCAGATAGAAGAGGTAATTTGCCCCATCAAAAAACTGACTTCCAATATTCCATGTCTCCATTCTTTTCTATCAGTTCAAGAAGAAGAAGAAGAAATGCTGCGTTTTTTTTGTTTAAATTTTGGTGTAAAATCAATTTAAACCCCCATTTCTTTCTTTTCCTTACGTTTTGATCATATTATAAAAGGAAAAGAACTTTAATGCAAAATAATAAAACTTTTGGGAGATTAAAGTTAGTTTTACCTTTTTTTTTTTAAAGGAAATGTTGGATAGAAAAGAGGTAGGGACTAACGGTGCAATATTTTCAAAAGTTAAGGGACCAAAATAGAGCATTGAGAAAACCTGAGGGACCAAAATAGGACTTTAGCCATGCTCTAAACTCTAAATGTGAATTTTAAATTGTTAGTTTAGTCTTAATTAGTAATTAGTAGTACCTGTAACCAAGAACCAGCAGCTGCAAGCGAAGAAAGCAAGCCAGCAAGAAGAAGAGTATTGTTCCCCTGAAACACGTTGGCCACAAGAATCCCATTCTGCATCGTGCTCGTCACGTGCGTTCCCATCATCAATGCTCCGGCGAACTCCAACACTCCCGCCGTCACCACCGCCTGCCGGAGAGTCAACGCTCCCGATCCCACCGACGTCCCCATCGCATTCGCCACGTCATTCGCCCCAATGTTCCACGCCATATAGAATCCGAACAACAACGTCACGTAGCTCATCACTTTCATCTTCAATCCTTGTTGCCCTAATAACGATTTCATCAAAATCGGAGATGCCAGAGCCAAGATTGCTATACAGATCGAGATCGCAGACGCCGTGTTCGACGAAATGCCGAATGCTTTAGCCATTCCGCCACAAAATTCCTCCTCATTCTCATTTTCCTTCTTCTCTGTGCTCTGATGGACGCCGTTTAGTTGGATCTGGTGTTTCTGTTTCTCTTCGCCTTCGGCTCCGGCGAAGGAGGATAAGGCGGCGAATGTGTGAGTGAGTTTGGAATTGGAGGTATTATTGTTAATATTCAGCGATTTGAGTTTAAGAATGGAGAATGAAGGATTCTGTACTGGTGAGAATGTAAGAGAGGGATTAGGGATTAGGTTATTATAATCGGGAGGGGAATTGCGCGGGAGGAATCTGTACAAGTGGTAGTAGTAGTTGTTGTAGTGTGTGGAAGAAGAAGAAGAAGAAGAAGAAGAAGAGAAGCGAGTGGAGAGATTCATGACTTACAGAGAGAAAGAGAAATTTGGAGGGATTATTCAGAGAGATTGTTCGCCATGAGGAAGAAGAAGAAGAAGAGTTAAGCATTTTGGTTTTGATTTAGAAGGTGAGGTTGAGGTTTGAATTGAGAGGATTTTGGCATTTTGTTGTGTTTCATGGAAACGAGTGGTAGTTACAGAATGTTTCAGCCATTGATGGGGCCGTTAAGGCGTTGCGCTGGCCCTATGTATATCCACTTAGAATCTTCAAGTAAAGAATCTTGAGGTCGATATGTAGGATGGAAAGTCACCAAATATATTCAGCACAAAAATTATTGATACATTATGAACACACCTTTCAAAACTTGAAAATCTTCTTAATACATTCTAAAGCTCAAAATTTCATTTTGTTATTAAAATTAGGGTAAATTACACTTTGGTACCATGTTTTATGGACCGATTTCATTTTGGTATCATGTTCTTTCACGGTTTGTTGCTCTGTTCTATCTTTGTAAGGGTACCAAAATGTCATTTTTTAAAGAACATGGTAGCAAAATGTTAACGCTGCAACGAACAGGGTACCAAAGTATCACTTTTGAAAGAACATGGTATCAAAGTGAAATTGGTCCGTAGAACAAGATATCAAAGTGTAATTTACCCTTAAAATTATTACTTTCTAGTTTTAATCCTCAAACTTTTATATTTATTCTGTTTTAATCTTTAAAATGTGATTTCGTCTAGTTTTTATGTTTATTTCTAACATGGATAATTTCTTTTTCATATGTGTTATAATAAGTGAGTTGACAAAAAAGAGTGGCAAAATATTCATTCTTAATCACAAATTTAAGATAAACGTGTGATTAATTTTTCTTTCAAAGTGTGGATTTTTTTCTTTGTCAAATCATTTATTATTGGCCAAAGTCCTATTTTGGTCTCTCAGTCATGCTCCATGTTCCAAATTGGTCCCTCAGTTATTTTTCGTTCCATATTGGTCCCTCAGTTTTCCAAAACTTGGCACAGTTGGTCCCTCAAACGTTTTCCATCCATTTTTCCATTAAAAAAAGACAAAATTGATTTTTAACTCCTAAAAGTTTGAATTTTTGCATTAAGGACTTTTTTTTCTCTATAATAAAACCAAAATGTAAGAAAAAAAAACTGGGGGTTTTTGTTTATTTTACACAAAAAAAAAGTAACATCTCTCTCTCTATCTTTTCGATGTTTTGCTCAAATGGCTCTTGTTCTGTAACGATTATGGAGTAGATTATGGAGCTAAATTGGTTTTTGATGTCTCCGTCCCAGCAAAAGCTAAAGCGCGTGAATCTCACACGCCTCCTCTCCATGCTCAAATCTTCTAAAAAGCCCCTTCCTCACAAGCTCCTCTCCCCTCTGATTTTCATCGTCTCCAAGAACCTCTTCTGACCACTCCCTCCCTCCTCCTCCTCGTCGGACATGGCGGATGACAACGACCCCGTCACCGCCTCAGTTTCCCCCATATGGCCACACCTCCAATTTACCTACGAAATCCTCCTCCGCCTCGTCTCAAACACCGATCCAAAAACCCTAAAACTCCACATGGACCTCTCATTCCTCCTAAAACTCGTCTCCCTCTTCAATTTCGAAGACCAAAGAGAGAGGTTGTCTTTTTTGTGTGAAATAAACTAAAACCCTCTAATTTCTTTTCTTTCTTACATTTTGGTTCTATTATAAAGAAAAAGGTCTTTAATGCAAAAATTCAAACTTTTAAGAGTTAAAAATCAATTTTGTCTTTTTTTTTTAACGGAAAAATGGGTGGAAAACGTTTGAGGGACCAAAATAAAACTTTGGCATTTATTATTATGGTACATATGGGTGAGAAATTATCCATCTCAATTGTCTAAGTTAGAAATAATAGGCCAAAATGCACAGACACCCCCTGAGTTTTAGGCAGGGTGCACATAACACCCCTGAGTTTTCAATTTGTGCAAATAGCACCCCTGAGTTTTTAATTTGGTGCAAATAGCACCCTTCTGTTAAACTTCCATCCATTAGGTCTGTTAAGTGCCATGTCATTGGGGATAGAATAGTAATTTTATTACAAAACATAAAATCCACCAGAACCCATATTTTCAAACCCGACCCATCCCTCATGCCAAACCCTAACCCCGTGAAGATGAGTGGTCGCAAGTGAGATGAAGCAGAAAACGCCGTAAGAGAAGTCCGAAAAACGCCGTGGTTGTCCGTTGTCGTCTTTCGTGCTCATCTGCGGTGGAGTCGAGAACGCCGCAAGTCTCATCGTCTCTGTTTCTTTCAAGTTCCGCTTCCTTCTCTCATCTTCGTGTTAGTTGAGAACGTCGCTGTCTTCTTTCGTCTTTCAGGTACTGGTTCCTTCTTTCGTCAGGTTTTATACTTCAATGAGTGTCATATAATAATACATGAGTTATTTTATCAAAGTTGCTATTGTGGCTTTTATTTATCTGCAGTGGAATCATAAACAATTGTAAATATAAAAAAGTGTGGTCCCATTTGCATAATTAATGTAATATAATAGTAATGGGAAGGTGTGGCATTTTGTCCTTATATTATTTAGAATCTTTACTGTTGAATCTGCAAAAGCTGAATTGTGGTATCTTTATCCCATAACCAAAAGTTCTATCATCACCTAAGAAATACCAATTAACACAGTGTGAACCAACAATAACAGTTTATCCTCCTTGACTTGTTTAAACATTGTCAAAGTTGTGTCCTTGCATAACAATTGAACCACGTGCCTAGAGGAAATACCAATATGAGTAACCATATTATCTACTTGCATCTTCAGTAGCATGTCTCTAATGGAAACCAGAAAGGAAAAATTATTCTGATTATGACATTAAATTAAAATTTTTTTAGCTTTTCTACTGCATACACTGTTCAGCTGTTGATTCACATTCATTGATTTACATGATTGATGGAATTTGAGGAAGATTGGTGGGACTGAATTGAAAGTAAATTTTATTATTGGGGGATACAAATTTAGATTAAACTCGATATAATTATAATGGCAATTTGATGCCAACACACTCACGCATGATTGAGGCTAACTAGTGGCTGACACTCTTTTGCTATCCACTCATTACACTTTCTCAAATTTGTTTGTTTATTTATTTAGGATGCTTTTTCTATAAAATTTTCTATTGTTTAATCTCTTTGTTGTCTTTATATAGGATCAATGGACAAAGTTAAATTAGAGATATATCATGGTGGTCGACTTCAATTATCACCAACCATGAGATACGTTGGGGGAAGCAAACATGTGTATGAAGACTTTGATCCAGATTATATTACCGCACCAAATATTATTGCAGACATCAAAGAACTGGGGTATTATAATTATTCAAACATTTGGTATAAATTTGAAAACGAAGACTATGCAGAAATTTCTACTTTTGGGAATGACAAGGATGTGCAGAGGATTTTGAATACTCTAAAAAAGAATGACTCCAAAGTTATACAATTGTTTGTTGAGCATGACGTTGATGAGGACCCTGAAATAGTTGTCACTTCATCATTGGAGCCCACACTTCTCACACTAACTCCTCCTCACTCTCAAATAGAGGAAGACACTAGGGATGGTGAATCACATCGGGTGGAAGAAGAAGTGCCTCAACTGGTTGACATTGAAGTTGAGGAAGCTGATCTACTTGGTTGTGAATTCCCAGATAGCGATGTTGAACAACCTGACCTTTTCTTTGAGGTTAGAGATAGACGTGTAGAGAGGGATGAAGCTATAGAACAACAAGATAATGAAGCTGCAGAACAAGGTGGTGAACTAAGTTTGGTTGACATTGGCCCATTTAATGATACATTTGGATGGGATGGGGAAGGACACTCAGAATACAATGATAGTGATGAATTGGATAGTTTTGATGGCTCATCAGATGATGAAACAATTAGAAGATCAAGAGTTAAGTCTTTCAATGAAGCTACAGATTTCAAGAGGCCAATAAATCTTGAGGTTGGTCTAAAGTTTGCGGATCATAAAGTATACAGGAGGGCCTTGAAGCAATATTGCATTGAGAATGGAATTGTCTTCAAGTATCAAAAAAATGAGAAGTCTAGGATCACGGTGATTTGCACTAATAAATGTGGTTGGCGGATTCATGCCTCAGAGACTCATGATGGAGAGGCATTTCAAGTAAAGACATTCTATGGCAAAAAACATCGTTGCGGATGGGAGAGAGACAATAGGTGGGTGTCGTCAAATTGGTTGGCAGAAAAGTATATTGACCATATTAGGGACCAGCCTGATTGGAACAATATTGCTTTTAAGAACCAAGTTTTGAGGGATCATAATCTCAAATTCTCTCGATTCCAAACTTATAGAGCGAAGCGTAAGGCAAAGAAACAAGTTGAAGGAAGCCATGATCAACAATTTGGCAAATTGCGGCGTTATTGTGAAATAATAAGAGAGACCAACTCTGGCAGTACCATGAAGTTGAAAATAGAGAACTCTCGTTTTAAGAGATTATACTGTTGCTTGGATATTTGCAAGAAGGGTTTTCTATCAGCTTGTAGGCCAATAATTTGTGTTGACGGTTGCTTCTTGAAGGGAAGTTTTGGTGGGCATTTATTGTCGGCTGTTTCAAAGGATGGGAACGAGAACATGTATCCGATAGCTTACGCAGTAGTGGAGTCTGAATGTAAAGACAGTTGGCAATGGTTTCTTGATCTTTTGTTTGCTGATATTGGGACACCACAAGAAAAAGGGTGGGTTATAATGTCCGATATGCAAAAGGTGAGATATAAAAGTATATTTTGTTTGCTAAAGTTATAGATGACATATTTTGTTTGTTGATGTTATATGTTACATATTTTGTAGGGACTGCATAAAGTGTTGGAATCTATGGGATGTGACCATAGGTTTTGTGTACGACACTTGTATGCAAACTTCAAGTTGAAGTACAAAGGAAAAAATTTGAAGGACGCTTTGTGGAATGCAAGTAGAGCCACTACAGTCAATGAGTTCAAATATCACATGTCATTGTTAAAGAACCTCGATGGTCATGCCTACAATTGGTTGAATAAGTATCCGACACAAGTATGGAGTAGGCACTCATTTAGTCCGCGAACTAAGTGTGACATTTTGCAAAACAATATAGCGGAGACATTCAATTCGTTCATATTGGATGCCCGAGACAAGCCTATCATCACGATGCTTGAAATAATTAGAAGGCTTCTAATGCAAAGATATGTGGCCAAGAAAGAAGGGATGGAAAGTTATTGTGGTCCAATATGTCCTAGAATCCAAACAAAGTTGGAGAGAGCTAAGATAGAGTCAAAGAACTACATTTGCCACGCGACGGGGGATGGAAGGTTTGAAGTTGATGGGCCTCGGGAAAGGAAAGTGGTCGACCTAAACAATCGCACATGTACATGTAATAGTTGGGATTTGACAGGAATACCTTGTGGGCATGGTGTTGCAGCTATATACATGATGAATTGGACCCCAGAGGATTTTGTTGATCCCTTTTACAGTACTAGTACATTCATCAAGGCATATAGCTCCACTATTGGTCCGGTGCCTGATGAGGATCTTTGGCCACCCACCAATTGTAATATGATATTGCCTCCGCATTATAATACTGCACCAGGAAGGCCTAAGAAGGCTCGAAAGAGGGCTGCGGATGAGCCTCAAAATCCATATAAAAATAGCAGGAAGGGAGTTACAACAAGGTGTGGAAATTGTGGTGCATTGGGACACAATCACCGTACTTGCAAAGGCCCAATCAACTCGAAGAGAAAGATTTATAAGAAGAAGAAGAAGAACAGTAAGGACACCGGAGAAAAATCTACAACACTTGCTTCAGGTTTGTTATTTTTATGTAACTTTTCGATTTTCAAGTTTTCAATTATGTTATGTTACTAACTTCTATGTATTTTTACAGAGAATATAACCAATGTCTCTGCTAATTAAGAGTAACTCTCATGGATTAGAGTAAGTGTGAGATGTCTAGACAACCTATGTCTCTCTTTTCTTTTAAACCATAGCTAAATTCTTTTAATTTTTATTCTTTTGCAGATTTGGGGACATTGCTTCTGATTTTGGAGCTGACCACTTTTGGATTTTACTGTAGATGTGAACATTGCTGCCTTTTTCTGTTTAATTCTACTGCTTTGGAAGTTTAATTAAGTTTTTATTGTTTTTTATGTTTTAACACTTAAATTTCTCAAGTGTTAATTTTGCTGCTTTTGAAGTTCACTCAACGAATTATGCTTTTGATTTATATATCTCACCCTGGACTTGAATTATTAATGCAATTGGAGTACCAACGTTTTTGGATTCTGTCATGCTAATTTTTGTATTATTTTGTCATGAAGTTGGTATATTTGGATTCTGTCAGTTTCAGTTTCAATAATGGTTGTTTTTATCTGTGGATTAAGTTTAATGCAAATCATAAAAGTTGATGTTTTTGAGCTGGAAAAAAGCCATTAATATATAACATAAAATAGGCTAAATTGCATAGTTTTACTAGTTTGAGTTTTAATGTTTTTTTACTGATTTCTTATATACCTGGTCTGCATCTCTGCATCAGTTTATGGCATATTTCTTATTGATTTTGAGGTTGAATTCAGTATTAGAACTAGCTAAATCAACTAAATAAAATTATAATTATGAGTAGAAAAGAAAGAAATGCCTCATTTTTTGAGCTAAATCAAAAGTTAACAACACAAATCTCCTTCAATCAAATACATGTGTAGATAATACAATTGTATCAAATGCATGTCACTTTTTCGGCAATTTCAAGTTGCAATCGTGAGAGAGTTTCTGCTAAGAGACCTTTTAAATACAAATGCTTTCAAAATGATATAACCCATTATAAAGTAAATTTCAAGACTTATCATATCTCAAAGCAATCATTATAAATTCATTACAATATTGGTACAAGTTTCTTAAAATTCGTTTCCCACATGCTTCTTGAGTATTCCCCATTAGCTGCCACTTCAGCTTGCCCTTCACATGTGTCATTTCCATTGGAAGCCAGCACAACATCCATTTCAGCATTTGCATTTGTATCATTTTGACAAATCTCTCTTTAAGAAAGCGTTGATGACTTTCTTCTTTGTTATGACAAACTCTTTGTCATGTCACTCAAAGAATCCACATCTTCTTGGAGGATATGATGCACAATAAAAGAATCTCCTTTTCGGATTCCTCTCACTCTAAGATGTAACCGGTAGAGCTATCTTCCACAATCACACGTCCTAGGTCGTTACTACTCTGAATTCATCTCACCATTTAAATTGAATGATCTGGAGCTACGAAACATCATGAGAGCAATCTAAAAAAAAAAAACTCAACCAAATCAGATTTCATGATTATGAATGAATAAGAAACATAATAAATCAATCTCCTATTTTGAGTGATACTAATACTTTACATTATTCATTTATTCTGCATCCATACAAAAGCAAAGACAAAGTCACCAAGGAAACAAATACAGCTTCATAGACAGCACACATGATGCAAGTTTGCCTCTCACAAATACATAAATCAATCCATAAATAATTGCAGCAACGTTTCCAACTTCAGCTACTTCAATTCTCCAATCTATCTACCATCCCTAATTTTAATCATATATATACACATATATATGCTAATATACATCAGTAAAGTTCAGCATAATTCATAAATATAGTTAAAATCTTTAAATATCATATCAGGAATTTGAATTGCATGGTGAGTATAGAAACAACTTTCTTGAGAGAGATAAAGTTTATTTCAGTAATTTATATGTTTTAGGAGTAATAATCTCAACTAACACGAAGATGAGAGAAGGAAGCGGAACCTGAAAGAAGCAGAGACGATGAGACTTGCGGCGTTCTCGACTCCACCGTAGATGAGCACGAAAGACGACGAACGGCCACCGGCGTTTTCAGACTTCTCTTACGGCGGCGTTTTCTGCTTCATCTCACGCGTAGCCTCTCTTCTTCACAGGGTTAGGGTTTGGCACGAGGGATGGGTCAGGTTTGAAAATATGGGTTTTGGTGGATTTTATGTTTTGTAATAAAATTACTATTCTATCCTCAATGACATGGCACTTAACAGACCTAATGGATGGAAGTTTAACAGAAGGGTGCTATTTGCACCTAATTAAAAACTTAGGGGTGCTATTTGCACAAATTGAAAACTAAGGGGTGTTATGTGCACCCTGCCTAAAACTCAGGGGGTGTCTGTGCATTTTGGCCGAAATAATAGTAAAAACCAAACAAAATCTCATTTTAGACTAACGAAATAAATGTGAAAGTTTGATGTCATGCCAAAATAAAAAGTGAAAGTGTGGCGATAAAAAGATAATAAAAATAATTTTAAGACAATCGAAATTGAATCCATAATTTGTGAAGCAAAATGACAATTTAACCTACTCCAAATCTTAGATAGTAATAAAAGAGTCAATTTTTTATTTAATGTATTAACAATTGAATGTTTATAATGGGAATGGATCACTCTAAAGATAACAACTAGTAGAGTACCGAGTTATATTATTACTATCTGTATCTATATCTATATTTATTTATCTTATTCAATATACATACACAATTCATATTCGAAAAATTAGTATTCATATTTGTATTTTCTGATATTCGGTATCCGACGAGTACTTAAAAAATTATGAATATAGGATAGGATATCTTACTTCAATAATCAGATATATCTGATATCGAATATCCAATATTTTTTTAAATATAATAAATTAATTGAAAATACTAATAAAATATAAAAAAATGTAATAAAATATTTATATTATAGAATATCATATATAAGGTATCCTAATTATCAGTTCATTTCAAACGGATATCGGATAGTTGGAACAGTATACGTATCCACTCAATATTTGATAATTTCTTAAATTTTATTATTTGTACCCTCTCTAATATCTGATATCTGTCGGATACCAAATATTTTTTTAATTGTCATCCTTTGAAATTGGACTTTTTTAAATTTCTTGAATATCTAAAAAAATGTATTCCATAGAAGTGATCCTTTATGAAATATTTCTTATCATTGAGTCAAAAATATGTTATGAGCGAGGAGATGAGAAGAGAGTTTATAAAGAGGGATATTTATAAACCTAGGTCTTCAAATAGGTGAAACTTAAAAGGTAATTGAGAAGTGAAGAGGAGAGGGAGAGGGAGAGGGAGAGGAGAGAGAAGTGAGACCTCTTTCTTTGGTTTGATAAGTTGAAAATTGAAGGAGAATATAATGAGATATTAATTTTTAATCCTTAATTTTTTTCTTTCTTATAAATTTTAAATATCTTAAATTAAAATATTTTGAACATGAATTCTCAAACAAGAGGAAAGAATTTGGAGAGTAATTTGGTGTTGTGTTGTCTGTTGAAGAGGCGGGCCCTAGAATTCTGTTTACACTTTACATGTTTCTCTTCCCTTTTTTTGGTCAGAATTCTATGTTTCTTAAGCCCTGCTTTTGTCATCATTTTTTGCGTTTGGGCTTTGATTTGTTTGCGGTGTAGTGTAATGGGCTTTTGTCACATTACAGATAAGGCTAGGCTTGTTGTTTCCTCTCAAAGCTGCCTTCAATATATTGTGTTACGTTTGTGGGATTCGAGTCCAGCATATATATATATATTATAGATCAATGGAGAGAAGCCAACAAATAAATGTGCTGATTTCCTAGCTAACAAATAAGAGATTATCGAAATGAATTTTATATTTAATAACAAAATATGTTTAAGTTAGATATAAGAGTTGGCCTAAAAAGCTAGATAGAAGTGAAGTACGAGGAGTGAAATGAATTTAATTATTCTTGTCATTGGAATGTGAAAATGTGATGGGGATCAGCCAGAGAAGATATGTGTTTAGTGATATATTTCTTTCGGTTTTGAATATTTGCTTTGTTGAAGAATATTTTTTCTAAAATATTTGATGTTTTACAAAATCAAAAGAACATTATTTGCTCATTTTAGAATTCTATCTNATTCCTCACATCGTACTCCTCCACGATCCGCCATCGTGTAAACCTTCCCGTTCGCCACCGCGCTCGCGTGAATCCACTTCTCGCAAATCTCAACCGGACTCACCACCGTCTCCCACTGACCAATCGCCGGATCGAGAACTTCGGCCCAGTTGGTAGATTGGGTGAAAGTGTCGGCGACGCAGCCGCCGATCGACGTAGATCTTGCAGTCGACGACGCCGGCGGCGGCAGCGAACTCGCGGCCAACGCGCATGGTGGGCAGAATGAAGGTCGATTTCAGAATGAAGCCATGAAGGTGGAAGGAGGCAGAATGGGTTCGATTTTAGGGTAGGCTGATTAGTTTTTTAGGTTTTTTTTTTTTAAAAAAATGTGAACCGGTCGAAACCGGTTCATGGTACAACAAAATGCAAGTGAACCGGTGGGTTGAATCGGCTACTCGCCGGTTCGCTTGCATTCTGGTATATTAATATCTCCGGACCGGTCTGGGCACCGGTCGGACCGCCCGGTCCGGTCCGGTTTTTAACACTATGCCTACGAGGATAAGAATCACCTAGCGATTTTATTTTTTTGCTTTAATCTAATATTCTCTTTTCACAAGAAAAAAAACAGTTGAAAGAAATTGAGCTAAGCAAGCCTTCAATAGTTTTTTTTTTAAATATATGAATATTTTATTTTGAAGACGTGTTATCGTAGTAAACATATTGTCGTTTATGTCTGTGTTTAATGAATTGCATCTGTTATCAAAAAAAAGAAAAAGAAAATGAACGGATCGGAAAAGAGGTGACGAGGACGATGAAAATAGAAGTAAAAGTGGAGAGAGATATGGAGCTATATACAGACGAATTCAGATGGCCTCTTAGAAAAATGAAAGGCCAAAAAACATGAATAAGAGAGAGAAATGGATTTGGACGGATTGCCTCTACTTCTTGAAAAAATGGAAGCCCTTGTTTCTTGGAAATATGGAAGGTGACAGAGATGGACCAACGGCATGCTTTATTGAAAATGGATAGGAAAATGATTAAGTGCAGCTCGTTAATTAAGTTATAATAGTAAACAAATAATTCCATGTTTGAAATATTAAAATATATAATTTAATTGAAAAAAAGATAAAGTAATATAATCTTTACTTAGTTCATAAAAAAGAGTAATAATTAAGTATATTATTATGATTTCTTAGAAATTAAAATGTGTATTTTGTAACATTAAAAAAACATGTGTATATATATATCTTTATTTATTATAGGGAAAATTAATTATTTGGTTCTTATTATAGTTTACTCCAAATTTTAATTTGGTTCCTATAGATTAGTTTTTTTAAAAAAAAAATTAGTCTCTATAGATTCGTAATAGTCAAAAATCTTTTGATCTCTACTGATGAACTAAAAGTAACCAAGCTTACCTAATTCAACGAATGGGGCTACTCGAGCAGGGAGCAAAGTGGAATGAGCCTGCAAAGATTTCACATGGAGCCCTGCGAAGAAGATTCTGACGCTCAAGTTAGAGAGGATTCTAGGTGAGTATAAAGGAATTCAGAGTTGAGATAGTAGCTAACCTTAGACTGATGACTTTTAGGGGTATTTATAGAGCAATATAATGGGGGATACCGGAGAACGAAAAGAGTTCTCCACGTTCAAACCCACGATATCCAGTGACGGAGGAAGTGGGAGTCTAGAAAAAGTGGAGTGTGGCCATCGTGGGAGAGTTGGTGTTCGCTGGTGGGCTGGCCGCCCATCGTGTGCGCGACGTGGGTTTGACCAAGTCAGGGGCTGCCCGAACTACTCTGAATGATTCTTAGCCGAGTGAAGGGTTGCCCCGAAGTGTACGAGGATGAAACTTGGCCAGGTACGAGAACAAGTAGGCAAACGTTCAAAATATGAGATATTACCTGATAAACTGGAAAATGACTGGCACTTACCTAGTTCACCGGAGAGGGCTGCGAGAGCCAAGACTTGAGCAAAGACCTGCAAAAGCTTCACAGGGGGGCCCTGTGAAGTGTACTCCGACGCTCAAGTTAGTAAGAGAGTAATCAGAGAGTAAGAGAGTTTCAGGGTGTAAGAAGTAGCTAACCTTGAACTGGTGAGACGGGCTCTATTTATAGAGCAGGGAGGAGAGAGGTGGTCAGCGCGCGGGGCGGACCACGTAACCAGACACGATCTCCACCAGCGGAGATGGTGGAGACCGAGATTTGCGGAGCAAGGCAATCGTGGGTGGTTGCCTGCCACGCTGCCGGGCGGTCGCCATAATACTGGAGAACGTGGGTGTGAACAAGTCAGTAGCCCACGATCTCCCGTAGCGTGGATTGCGGAGCGAGGTAGTCGTGGGTGAGGCGGGCGCCCCCTCTTGGGTAGAGGGGAGCGAGGTAGTCGGGCGCCCCCTCTTGGGTAGAGGGGGGCGCCCCTAACTGTGCGGAGCGAGGTAGTCGGGCTCGAGCGCGCTTTGCAGGGTGTGAAGGGGGGAAGAGGCCCGGTGCGAGGGCCGTTTAGGCGTACGCCCAAATAGTGATGTATCATTACCTATTTTTTTTGTTTTTTTCTTTATTTTTTATTTTTTTTATTGAAAAACGTGTTAAATAAAAAAAATAACTTAAAAACCGATGCTTTTTATATCATTTCTCTATTTATATACCGTACATCCAACAAGAGTACAACGTATGGGCTGAGTACTATGATTCTATGATGAAGCCTGTGGTATCCACATAATTTAATGTACGTGTTCATTTTACGTACGTGTGCTGTGTGCAGGTCCATGTCACTTTTTGAAAAAACTGCTCGGAAAAGCTGCTCCCTTCCGCCCTCATCTTGTTTTTTTAATCACTTGAACATATTATATTATGACTAATTTAGTTTATATTATAAATATATTACTAGATTAAATATTTTATGACTAATTTATATTATATTAATACTTAAAGATGATATTGAGAACTTTATAAATTACATTAGAAACACAATTGATACCAAAAACCTCAATGACCAAAATTAAAATTGACCCAAAGATGATTTTAAAGACGAAATAAAAAGTCTGTTTTTCCCATTTATTAAAATATTAAAGACTAAATATAAATATACATAATTTGACAATTCAATATCTGAAAATAGTAGAACTAATAAAAACATTTTTATTTGGTATAATCATGGGTTTTGCTTTTCACCAAACGATTTAAGTAAAAATTAATTTCATTTGGGTTGGAAGTAAATAATTAAAATTCTCTTAACAATGTCGACTCTAAATCAAAAAATCTAAGTCCTTCAATTTATGGTGCAACTCACTTGCCATTACATCAAATAATTGTTGGTCTCTAATAAAAACTTTTTTGTTTCACTAAATTAGTTCCTAAAATATAATTAAGTTTAAAGGATTAAGTTGTATTACTTCTATTATTTTTTAGTAGTGATTAAATTATATGTTGACTCCATTATTAATGGCAATGCTATACTCTCCTTCCACCAGTACTACTTTCTCGTTGGCAATTGAAGTAGACAGTTGCAACTGGTAAAAAATTGTAGAGCTCAGAGAAATCTCGAGTGTTGAAGTTTTGGCGCCATCCAGGAGCATACACAGTTTGTCTTCCCAATTGACGAAATAACACAAACACAATACGATGAATCCCCACCGTTGGTCGTGGACTCTCGTAGCACACGATCTCTTGTCCTGTACGTACAATAATATTATAATACCAATTAATCATATATCAATAATACTATTATATACTTGAAGGAGATAATGATAATTTAGCCGAACTTAAACTGAAAAGGTAAAAAAGAAATGGTATATGCTAATTACCATAGCTTGCTCCTGTAGTTCCTGGAATGTCCGCTACCAACCTAAAGGCATTAGGTATATCCATTAAAAGAGACAAAGTTGGAAAAAAAAAATACGATATACCTTTAATTTTTATTTTCTGATGACGTAAGAAAATAAAATAAAACTGATTCTAATTGTCAAAGTTTATAACCAATCTAAAGGTTCTCTAGCTTTGTTTTCTATTCCACGTCATTATATATGTACTGTGCATGCATGTCGACACTAGTACTTTAGCTATATACTAATACTAGAGTCTTAGGGCACGCAAATATATATATATAAAATAAATGAGAGACTAAATCATTAATTCAATAAAAAAGAAAAGTGTATGTTCTGCAATTTTTATTTTTGTATTTTTTTTATATTATTTTAGGAAAATAAAGAAAGAGATAAAAAAATATAAGTTTTACATAATTATTATTTTATATTTTGCATGGCCCAAATATTAGAGGATACACCCTCTTCAACTTTTACATTTTCTAGGTATATCTATATACTATCTAGAATAATATATCAATTTTAAAGGGAAAAAAGGTTTGAGTGCGTCATGACTCACCAATGCAAATACTCTCTCAAGGTTGGATCACTCGGGCTAGGTGCGTCAGGGTCCACCATTACCTGCATATATTATAGTAACAACCACACCACAGATAAATCGATACGTTTCAGATGCCTCGAATATATATATGTAATGTATATACACATATTCATATAAAACAAAACAGATAAAGGTATAGGAAAATAGGGACCAAGTAACTAGCTAGCTAGAAAGGCATTAATTAGCAAACAAGATATTACACATATCAACCAAGAATATAAGCAAGGTTAACTAACCAACTAAGTAAGTGTTTGCAGTCAATTGTTGCAGATGTATTAAGTCATATATATAGTTAAGGGTTTGGATTTTTTGTAATTTTTTTAGTAATTCTCGAGAAAACACACCGTATAATTAATTAAAGTGGAAACTCTATTGAAAATTCGAGTGCGTGCTCGAGCCGTTTAGTTTCGGTATATTTTACTTTGAGATCGGTCACTACAAGAATGTAAGCAAAAACCAACCATTAAAACCAAACAATTTCCAACCGAAAAGGGGAGAATCACTCTCTCTCATCGACCAACTGTCATTCGGTTGGTTAATTTATGCTACCAAGAGGCTTGCTACCAATTTCCAACCAAAAGGCGGTTGGTCATTTATCCAAAATATTCAACCACTATTTTCGGTTGGTATCCTTCATTTTTTTCTTCAATCTTGTTTAGAATTATATATGCAACCACCACATGCCCATATATAGCCTTAATCTTTTTATTATATATTATTATTTTGCTTAATCAATTTATTCTTTTGTTGTCCCTAAATTAACATTGAGTCAATTAATTAGTCCTTGGTATATAAAATTGTCAACGATTTGGTCTCTAAGTCAACTTCAAGGACTAAAAGTACAAATTCAGGGACTAAATAGTATAAATTTATGGACAAAAAATATAAAATTAGTTTAAATTCAGGGACCAAGTAATATGAATTTAGTATAAATTTCGATATCAAAAAGTATTAAATTCGTTCAAATTTTGGGATCAAATCATCACTAGGGACCAAATAGTTGATAATTAAAATATTTCAAGGATCAAATTGTATATTTTAATTATTCAAAAACTAATTGATTGACTCGGTGTAAATTCATGGACCAAATAGTAAGTTTTTACTTTATTATATAATAATTTAGTTTGAGGAAACCTACTATTTGGTTCCTCCTTTTTTACTGAGTTAATGATTTGGTCCCTCATTTATTGAAATGGACTACTCAGTCCCTCATTTATCATAATTGTGAAATATTTAATCCCTCATTTTATTATATTTGTGAACTATTTAGTCCCTCGTTTATCATAATCGTGAACTATTTAGTCACTCATTGATCATAATTGTCAACTATCAGACGTTAAATGCTTACATGACGTCATTAAATGCCACTTTGACATTCTAGTCACTCATTGATGGTTAGAAATATAATATTAATGAATTTTAATTTACAAATTAGTAAGTTAGATAATTAATTAATTAAATTATNGACCTAAAATTGAGTTAGACCCAAATATTTGTATTACACGTGAAGCTTCCATAAGGCATAAATTATTGAATTATTCATAAATCTCAAAGCCTATGTGGTTCCAAATAGTTAAATATGTGACATTTAACGTGTTACATGTACACTTAATGGCCAGGTTATCAGTGTTGGTAACAAAGATAGACTACAAGGACTAACGAGTTGACATTTCTAATTTTTGAGGGCTAAATAGTTTATTTCAAAAATACATGGACCAAATAGTTAAAACTATGAAAAAGGAGAGACCAAATAATAGGTTTCCTCATTTAGTTTTTATTTTAAGCTTAAAAAAAGCTTTAGATGACTCTGCTACATTCTGAGCGCCAATTTTTGGGAACCAAATTGGATTTGGAGTGTTTAACTTTTGAAATTTTAAATTGGCGCCCTTCCCTTATACTTCAACTTATCTTCACTTATTTCTTGCCTCCTTTATCTTCGGTCTTCACTCATATTTTCATTTGGTCTCTCTATTCATGTTTCCTCCTTCTTCTTCACCTTCACTCTTTTAACATTTCTCTTATTCTGTTTCAATATATCTCATACTTTCTCTTTTTTTGTAGATCTCGTTTGCAGTGAAAAACATGGGTTTGGTGGTGGTGACCTCGGCATAGTTGCAGTACCACTACCAGCCGTGATGTGGAGCGAAGCCGTCGGACATGATGTTGACAGCGCAGACCGGCGAGTTGAGGCAAGGACCTCTGCCGCTGAAGATATCACGCTTTGTGATCGGATCTCTGATGTAGATGCAGTAGCCGTAAGAATCGTACAATTTCAGGCCGATCTTCGAGTCCGTTCCTCCGTTGATGATCGATCCCGTTCGAACGTAGATCGTGTACGCGCACTCATAGTCCTGTATTTCAATTATGCCTACAGATTCAGATACTTGAAGAAAATGAGACAAATTAAAACTATTAATCGTCAGAAATGCAGTTCAGGAAGTTCGAACTGCATCATGTTTGGCAAGGGCAGAATGTTCCGGCGTTGAACGTTGTCATGTACAGGGAAGCTCCGACGGTTTTGCTTGCCGATGGGATGGGGAATTGGGGATAGAGATTGCTAGGCATAGGGTTGTAGTTTAGTCCTCTTTTTGTTTTTTTGCCTGATTGTAATTTAGCCCTTGGCAATTAAAAAATTAATGAAACA
>QANZ01030505.1:6822-18308 GCA_003254925.1 Chamaecrista fasciculata | reverse complement strand
CTCATGGGTCCACATACATCACTATGTATGATCCCCAATAAGTCGGACGCCCTTTCACTGTGTCCAGTGAAGGGTGCCTTTGTCATCTTTCTAAGTAAACAAGATTCGCAAGCATCATATGATTCAAAATCAAATGAGCTCAGAAGTCCATCTTTATGGAGCTTCTCTAGGCGTTTCTCCTTTATATGGCCTAAACGACAATGCCAAAGGTATGTAGGATTAGATTCATTAATCTTAATCCTTTTCGTATCAATGTTATAAATTTCATTATTACGTTGTTGTTCCAATTTTAAGATATAATGATTATCATGCAAATCTCCATAAGCAAATAAAACATCATCTTTATAAATTGAACATCTACCGTTTCCATTAACAGAAATAAATCCTTCCTTATCCAAATAAGAAAGTGAAATAATATTTGAACTTAACGAAGGTACGTAATAACAATTGTTCAAAACAAAAATAAGCCCAGTGGGCAAAACAAGCTCGTATGTTCCTACGGCTACTGCAGCAACCCTTGCTCCATTCCCCACTCGTAGGTCCACCTCGCTTCTGTCCAGCTTCCTTGTGTCTCTAAGACCCTGCACATTTGTACAAATGTGAGAACCACATGCTGTATCTAATACCCAAGTGGTTTGAGCAGAAAAATGGACATTTATAACAAAGATACCTGAAGTAGAGGGCCTGGTCCCCTTCTTCTGTTTCTTTAGATCTTCCATGTACAGCTTGCAATTCCTCTTCCAGTGTCCTGGCTTTTGACAGAAAAAGCAAACTGCATCCTTTGCGGGCTTTGCCTTCTTGGCAGGTTGTGGGTTGGGCTTGGCTGTTGGCTTGGTCTCACCATCCACGGCGTTAGCCTTCCTCTTTCCTTTGCCCTTTCCCTTGCCCTTTCCTTTCTGAACCATCAAGACAATGCTAGGTGCCTTTTTCACGGATGCCTCAGCAGTCTTGAGCATCCCATGCAGTTCAGAAACAGATTTCTCCATTCCATTCATGTTAAAGTTCATGACAAACTGGTCATAACTTTTGGGCACCGAGTTCAGGATCAAATCCATCGCAAGCTCTGGTGGGATGGGAAATCCGAGCCTACCAAGGTGATCTATGTACCCCTTCATCTTCATGACATGGGCACTAACAGATGTACCTTCAGCCATTTTGCAAGAGTACAGAGCCTTATTGGTCTCAAATCTCTCTTGTCTAGCCTGTTGCTGGCACATTTCCTTTAGATGGGTGACCATCTCAAAAGCCGTCTTGTCATCCATGTTCTTTTGTAACTCGGGGACCATAGTGGCTAGCATCAGGCAAGCGACATCCACAGCATCATTGAAATGCTTCTCATAAGCAGTTCTATCAGCTCTTGGAGCGCTGGCTGCAGGCTCAGCAGGGCAGGGTATTTGTAGGACATACAATTTTCTTTCCTGGGTGAGAACAATTCTCAAGTTTCGATACCAGTCAAGAAAGTTTGTCCCAGACAACTTATCCTTCTCAAGGATAGATCGCAGTGATAATGTTGAACCATTGGTTGCCATTTGTTTCTACAATTTTAAGATATGAAAGTTTAATTAGCAAATATATCCACCATTTTATAAAACCCAGAAAATTATTATTAGTGGCTAAGACCCATATTTCACCAAAGTTTACCGTCGCGGAGGCGATCATGCACCCTTAGGTTATTTAGGTAGGTAACTCTTTACCAATCACATCTCATGTGACTCTTAGATCTTTATGGGACTGTATCATCATATGATACTTATTATGGCATGTTTATCCCATCTAATGCCTTGAGGTCCAAAACCGTTTTGATAACCTCATTAAGTTACACAATAAAACTTGTGAATGGCCAAATTCAAAACAACGAGGCAAAAGCCCAACCAAATTTGATCAAGGCCCGTTGAACACGTGCCGCGGAGGCGATCACCGCATTCAACAAACCAAGACTTCAATGAGGCGTTGCGTTGAAAATTCCATTCACCCGTGTCTTCTCAAGATAAAAGTGGGTACGTGCAGCGGAGGCTATCACCGCCCCACGATGATCAAGAAAATAACAGGGTTGTTTTATTGATGGCATTAAAACTTAAGATTTTTAAAAGGGTTCAATTTTAAATTGTTCCGTTTTGGTTCAATTTTAAATCCAATTTTTAAAATTAAACGAGTTGTGCCATGTGTTTTCCCCGCATGTATCATATACATTTAAAACACATACACGAATTTTGTATCTCATACAAAATCCTACGCTTGTATCGTATACGTAATTGTGCGTGAGAATAAAAAACGTTGCATGTTAAAAATGCACCCCTAAAACATACATCTAGCGCAGATTGCATCACATACAAAATACTAAATGCACAAAAATAACCGTGTTTAGATATGGCCCATCTACCCTAAATTCCCTCAAGCCAATGAGAGAACTTTTCCAAAAAGAAAAAGATTACATTGGGAAAGCCTCAGTTACATTTAGGTGAAAATAAAATAAAATTACATCCAAAAATTTAGGGAGACGACACGCAGGCCGTATTTACCAAAAATACCTAGAGCCATATCCAACACCACACCCATACATGAACAATTCATATATTTAAAACATACACGGCTAGCATACCAAAAACACANCAACGCTTTTTAGCTTCAATGACCAGAGCCTTTTTGCTTCAAGCTTTCATCCTTTTATAGGCTCAGGGAAATAGTCGTTGGACAGATGTCAGCAGTAACAGCACTGATTTGGCATTTCCTTGATTCTCGTCAATCAATTATAAGTGTAGGATCTGATTTATAGTCGACCTGCAATAAAAACAATGTAATCAGTATATGCAACATTAATTTTGATTGATCATAATTGTAGGCAAATATTGTATGATTATATGTGCAGGACGAATCTGATGCCCATCAATTTAATTTGTTTCCTGATATAGAAATATTCAATATTAATGACAATATGAAACAATTATGCAAATCTATTTTAATGGCGCATTTGTGATATAGAATCTGTTGGGAAATCACAGAGGGAGCGCAGCGGAAAAATTAAAAAAAAAACTTATTAAATATGCTAACTCTGTGATTCCTTCCAGGATCCACTAATTATATTTATACCAGGAAAGTAAAGATGTTTACCTATATTTCAATCGGTGACTTATCGTGTTCGCTAATTTGAGAAGTCCACTCCGAGTGTCCTTCCTCTACCGGTGATCCACACAAGCAGTTTGGAAGATGCCTAGGTGCTAGCCTCCTTCACTTCTTCCCAAGTGAATACGGGAACTCTATCTATGATTCTTGAATGATCAAGAACCGTTCTTGATTCTCAAGATTTATTGGGATGTACTAATATTATCAGGTGCAGGTCTAACTTTCTTTCTCCAAGAAGAAAATCGACTCACTCTCACAATATTAGGACTTGGCGAATTTTTACTCTCAATAGGGCACTAGGCGAAATTCTTAGTTTCACCAAGAATTGGATGTGTGTTGTGTTTGTGTTAGGCTCCTAGGCCTCTATTTATAGCTTCCTCATTCCCAATCTTAGGGAATCCTAATCCAATTAGTAAATCCCTAAGATATTGAATATCTTAATATATCTCAGTATATCTTTTGATTTATAATATCACACTTAATATTATAATTCAAAATTCAATAGGTGGCAATTTATATTAGTGAATTTAATAAATCAATAATTCCCTAACTTTTAGGAAACTTATTTAATTTATTATTCCCTAATATTTTAAACAAGAATTTAATTGTAAACTATTTAACAATTAATATATTTAAATTTGTCTAACAAATTTAAATACCACAATCATAGATATTTATTTAAGACAAGATTTAATGTCCTAAGACATTCAACTATGTCTTAAATTGTGTCACCAAAGTGACTCACGAATTAACCCTAATTCGTGTCCCAAAATAGCATCTTGATCCTGCTCATGTGTGACCCAGCAGGCCTCACGTGAAGTTGGCAGCAAGCCATCTTATGACTCACAAGTCGAGAGCGGACTCTAGCAAGCCATCACGACTACCCAAAACACGCGAGTTATCGCTTTAACGTTAACGACTTAACCTAAGTACCACCTTGTCATAATCCCTATTGTCACACGATATTTTGGTCCTGGATTAGGCACGAGAATGTCATCCATAATCCAAACCACAACTTTCTCGATTCCCTGAGTTAGTCCCATTTCCTAGCGTGGCCACGCATTTCTTGGACAGACTCATCGAGGGCGCCAGTTAAATATCTCTCATCTTAATGAGGGACAAAATCCCATCTTGGTCAACCACATTCCTTTGCACGGTAATCAACCAAACCCGTACCTAGCCTGTATGGCTACCCTGCTACGGGTAACGTTGGACTAGGCCAAAGTTTGACAACTACAATGCCGGAATAGTCAAGACCTCAGGTCTAAGGCTATCGTGACAGGTGTACAGGAGAGGCTAGCTTATGACTAAACCCATGCAGGACTCTCCGGGTCGGTCCAGCAACTTGTAACCCTTACATGATTGCACCATGACTCTCGAGAAGCATCTAGTGCATGTATCTCTATACACCGAGGTCATGCTGGTCTTGGTTCATTTACGTTCCCACGTGAATGATCGACCAGGGACAGTTTTAGATTAATTATCATATAATTAATCAAGGACGCTATCATAGTAAACATGCTAATAATATGATAACAACATAATTTATCTCTATAAATTAATCAAAAACATATGTTCAAACAAAACATATATATAAAATGATTGGCCCTAGGGCACAATCTCGATCAGAATCATGCCTTTAATATGATTGTTTCCAGATAAAGATTGAGACAGATGCATTGTTTTCAATTTCAATTTAAGCGCATGGTGACTAACTCACAACTCAATTTTCCTAGAGGATCCTGAGATATTGATTCAAGGAACGTTCTCAGCACAGACCTCAGGACAACCAAATTTTTTGCAAATAATCAAAAATCACTTTATGTTTAATTTTAGTCCAACAATATCAAAAAGAAGCAGGCTGATATTGATGTTATTTGTATACATATATACCGAAAAGTGCATTCAAGTTTAATTAATTTTGCCAAAAGATCTATTGACGCCCCTAACATTTGTGGTCAGTTTTAGTTATGCTTCCAACGTTTCACATTGTTGTCAATTATGCCCTAACCTCAATTTTTATTTTGCCAAAGTCCTATTTTGGTCCCTAGGTTTGCTTAAAGTTCCGTTTTGGTCCCTCATCTCAAAGTCCTTCATTCATCATCATCTTCACCACTACCACCACCGCCGCCGCCGTCAGCAGCACCGACGCCGCCACCAAGCTTTTCTGGCGAGGTTCGTCTTCTCTGGCGATATACACGGCAACTCCAATGACACGAAAACTCCTAATCCAAGGTTTTTTGACCTCCTTAGTTCAATGACAATCTCCATTTTGCGTAAAAATGACTGGCAAGCCACCGAAAAACTACACAATCGCTGAAAATCATATTTTTGGTCATTTGTTCGCAAAATGCAAGCCGACATTGAACTCAAGAGGTCAAAAAACCTAGGATTATGAGTTTTCGTAGTCGTCGGGGTCGCCGTGTATCTCGTTGGAAAGTTCCCCAAAGAAGACGAACCTCGCCGGAATAGCTCGGTGGCGAGGGCGGTGGTGCTACTTCTAGCGGCGGTGGTGTTGCTGATGTTGCGGACGGTGGTGGTGGTAGTGGTGACGATGATGATGAATGAAGGACTTTTAGCTGAGGGACCAAAACGGAACTTTGAGCAATTTTGAAGGACCAAAATAAGACTTTGGCCCAAAAAAATTGAGGTTAGGGTATAATTGACAACAATGTGAAACATTGGGGTCAGAATTGACACAAAACAAACTTTGGGGGCAAAACTGAAACTGACCCCAAACGTTAGGGGCACCAACAGGTCTTTTGCCATTAATTTTTTATACTCACCATCACCTACAATCTTTATTTTATTTTGATTTCTTTATTTCTTTTTAGTTATTTTAATTGTTAGTTTAGGATTTCAAACTCTCTAGTTCCTTCAGGCATAGGATAGAACAAACCTCTAGGAAAACTTAGAAAAATTTAGGAACATGGCTACCCTAGAAAGAACAGACATAGGTGTAGAAGACTTAGACAATGAAAGACAACCTAAGTTGAAGAAGTCTATTAGAGACGCTTCGCAAACGAACGTGCATTACGAGGCAAGGTATAATGCGCTCCCCCAGTTTCAAACAAAGTTTAAGATCAAGGGACCATTGTACAAAGGACTGCCTATGTTTCTCGGTTCGGACAATGAGAACCCGCACTCTCATTTTATTTGCATTGCCAAACCTTTAAACCTATAGGAGCCAAGGTTGAGGAAGTGATGTAACAAGCTTTCCACATCACTCTTGAGGGAAAAGCTTTGGAATGGTATACTCTCTTGGCTACCTACGATCGTAACACATACTCCTCTTGGGACAACTTGAGGTGATCATTCTAAAACAAATATTTCCCTGAATCTAGAGCCTCAACTGCAAGGAAGGAGATAGCATCAGTGGAGCAACGCGAAGAGGAGTCACTATTAGATTATTTGGACCGGTTCCAAAAATTACTATGCAGGTGTCCTAACCACCAGCATAATGAGGAGAGCTTGGTCGAATACTTTTATAATGGACTCTTCTCGAAGGAAGCCGATCATTTAGACGCATCGGCTAATGGGTCTGTCACTGCGTTGGATGTAGAAACAGCGTAGGAGCTTATAAAGAAGGTCGCCCACAGGAGAGACAACTGAAGGAGGGCAAGGAAAGACAAGAATGCAGACATGTTGGAGGAAATGATTGCACAACTAACTAAGGGGGTGGCTGAATTAAAGAAAAAGAACGAGTTTCTCGAAGCTCAACTTCTCGAATTAAAAAAAACCACCTCGAATAGCGATAGTCAAACATAAAACTAAGGCCTGCGATAATAATGGAGATTATGAGGAGGTCACAGTTGTAGGATTTCAAAATATATAACCCTGATTGGAGAGCTCAACCTAATTTTAGGTGGAACATAAACAACCAGGAATACCATAGTTATCCCTCCAAAAACTTCTATTCTAATAACAACTTAGATGATAAGGTGACGAGATTAGAAGAACTGTGCAATAGCATTGACAATAAGGTTACAAGATTGGATGAGTAGTTATTGACTATGAGAATTCATTCAATGAGAAAATGACGTAGTTAAGTGGAAACATACCCTCAACTATAGTAATCAACCCTAAAAGCTTAAACGCCGTAACACTTCGCTCTAGGAAAGAGCAAGAAGAACCAAGAGACCCTAGGAATAAACAAATAGAGAAGGTAGCCATATATATAGGAATCAAGCTAGCCAATCCAACGTAGTTAATGCCATAACTCTTGGGAGTGACACCTAACTCGTTGGACCAGCAATAGAAGCTGCTAACAAGGAGTCAAAGCAACTTGTTGTGCATACATCTAAGGAACCTAACGTAAAAGGGATTAAGAACGAGGCTAAAGAGAGCAAGCCCTTATAAAAGCAAAGAAAATGGGTACATATCCATAATGGAAATGTACCCCGCGTATGCAAAATTCTTCAAGAGCTTCCATGATAATAAGAAGCAGGAAGTTCCCACAAAGGATGAGAATGGGAAAAAGAAAGTTCCACAAAAAATGGATTGGGGAACAAAAATAGAGGATTTACCCTTCACGCATGCTCATCTCATGACTAGGGAACAATTTGAGGAGAAAAAGGACGAAGAGATCTTAAACTTCTTTAGTCAGTTGGAGATCAATATGCCCTTTGTGGAGCTAATAAAGAAAGATCCGCAATACGCCAAGGTACTCAAGGAATTGAGTAATAAGAAAAGGGATGCTAGTTCCAACAGAAAAGGGATGCTTGACCCCAGAAGTTTTTGCTCTCTTCAACCCTCAACTTGCAACCAAGTGCAAGGATCCTGGTTCTTTCACCATCCCTTGCACTATTGGAAACACCATGATAAGAGGAGCTTTGCTAGATCTAGGAGCAGCTATCAATGTAATACCCAAAGCTGTATACGAGTCCCTAGGAATTAAGACTCTAAAGGACATGGGCATGACTTTGAAACTAGTTGATGCCGATCCTGAAGTTTTTGTTGGTGGTCACAACAGAGGATGTATTTGGCCTCCCTGGGGGTTCTAACGATCACCAACAATCTGAAGTTAATCCTCGCTTCTGAGCTGGGAGTCCCACCGACTACCCGTCGTTCTCCACCGTCACCCACTGAACCAAAGCCGGTTTCGTCAGTTCCCACTTGTCCATAATCCACCTGTAGATCCACATGAAGTATAAGTATGATGTAGTTGACTAGTAAGGTACTGCCTGTGACTATGTATGCTGGTTCAGTTTTTGGTATGTCTGCTGGGGCGGAGCCCCATAGTTTACATGATATTTTGTACCGTAGATATGAATGTCCAAGCAAGATGATACTTATAGACTTGTTACAAATCACATGTATGATATGATAGACTATGGGAGAACAGATGTTCTGATCCTCCCCTGATGGTCAGGCCAAGACTGATGTTATGATAAAGTTATTAATATATATATATAAGTCAAATAGGTTAATATGTATGTTTACGGCTTTCTGATTGTGAATGTATGTATAAATATATGATATTATTATAAAGTATTAGAGTAAGTAAGATAGTAAATGAAAACCAGCATTGACGTAATTCCGTGTCAACCAAGCAAGAAAAAGAAAAGAAATCCACCCCAATTTTGCAACTAAGTCTTTCTATTTTAAAATAACCACAATTATTTCTGGTAAACTCTGTTATATTTGATTCTAGAAGTTAGAATATCACAATAATAGATTATTAAGCCAGTAGAGGATCCAGTGTCAAGTTTCATATCACATGCGAAATTCATTAATTAGTTTCTTTTTCTTTTCTATGAATAGGGGCTATTTGATTGAGACATCTCATTTTCTCCTTAATTTCTTTTCCTTAAATAAATTTTAGTCTATTTCAAAGTTTTTTTTTTTCTTCAATAATTTATCATAGTTGGGCTGGTTTAATTTACATCCCATGTAGGAGCTTCAAATTAAAGGATCCTATACATACACACACATACAAGTTCAATTATTGATGTGAGCATGCTCGGTAGCTTAAGTGTAAACATAAACAAAGCAAGTACATATATACTAACTAAAATTTCATTTGCAATATTATCTTCAAGTAATACATATCCTTTCCCGACCTTGAAAGTCGGAATTACTCTTCTCATCTAGCAACATATATAATTATAAATTTATAATCACACAAAAGATATCACTTAACCTCATAGGCTAGCTCACAAACTTAATCACATAGGCTAGCTCAGATTTCATATAAATTAACACACTTTTTTTTTATTATTATTAAGATATCACTTGGTATATATATCCTCCATTTTGAACTCAGGAGGAAAGGACTATACTTATAGAGAAGATTAAGTATGGGCTTTAATGGCAGCTGCTAGCTGGTCAAAAGCTTCTCCCCATGCACTCTCCAACTCTGCTGACCACAGTTCTGGTGCTGCCTCTTTTATGGTTTCAAAAAATGCAGATTTTGCCACCTTTACAAAGGAAAAGTAAAATGAAGAACATGATCGATCATTTACAAGTTAGGATTCAGTGAAATTCCTAAAATGTAGAAAAAATACTATGAAGCAACAAACAACAAATACCAATGATTTCTTTTTAGTGACTAATCCCCTCTTTAACTTGCATACTTCGAAAGGTGTGACAATTGATTTAAAAAGCTTCATACTTAAAATCAGGATTCGAACCGTAACATTTGGTTCAGAATAGATAAGTCTTTATCACTTAATTAACTAAACCCTTTGGGTTATGGTTGATTCCTTTACACTCAAAGGGCTATATTTTTTTTTTCTGGCAATATGTTAATTTTGGAAATTAATAAATTAAAAAGTTATATACCGGAAAATGCTCATTTTGCACTCCGCTTTTGGCATGGGTAGCACCTATTTTTTTCAAGATTGCTTCATCCACTGTGACCTTGCCAGCCTTCCCCAGTTGAGTTGCTGATTCACCTATCTACAATATTATAACAAACCGAAAAAACTTAATGTAGTAATTGATATATCAATCCATAATGGTGAAAGAATGTTAATGAAGTTTTTTGTTAAAAAATAGAAAAGAAGAAGCTAACCACTAACCAGAACAAAGACAGCCGCAGCATGGGGCTTGAGTTTTGGGTTTTGTTCCACTGGGACGTTTGAATCTTTGATGAAAGAGAACAAATTCTGGGCTGCTGGGGCAAGCTGAAATATCCTATAAATAAATAATTCGTAATCAAAATAGTTATTTGAAGATAGAGATTGAATAAAAAAATTACAAAGGTTTTATCAAGAAGAATTTATCTCACTTCAAGAAAAACTTGGCACCTAGCTCTTCAGAATTGCTCTTGAGAACGCTCCATGACTTCACAACTAAGGCTTCTTGCTGTTCGCTAAAACCCATCTTCTTGAATAAGCTTAGGCCTTTTGTATAAAGAAAAGTAATGATAGGCTATGGAAATATTGCTTAAATGTTGTGTAATTTATAGATGATGAAAATGGCCCCACATGAGCATAGTGAGCCATTGTGTGTTTATAATATATATAACAATGTACTGAGAGAAATTGAAACTGGGTGCTGCAATATTATGACGTTTATTGCAACATATAATATTTTTAGCCATATAATTTAGGCCAAAGTTCCAATTTAATCCTATATCTTTTGTTCAGTTCCTAATTTAGTCTCATATTTTTTTGTATTTTTAGATTTATATCTTTGGGTCAGGTTCCAATTTAGTCTCATATTTTTTGTTGCAAATTTAGTCTTATATCTTTGGATAAACTGTAGAATTGGTCTTATATCTTTTGATCAGATGTAAAAGTGGTCTCATATCTTTGCAAAATGATCAACTAAAGATAGATCCTAGATTTTTTTGCAAAGATATGGGATCAATTCTGCAACCTGCAGGCGGAAAAAAAAATTTCTGCAACCTGACCAAAATATATGGACCAAATTGGGACCTTTTGGAAAGATATAAGATCCAAAGTACAAAAAAAAAATATAGGACAAAATCAAGTACTAAGCAAAAGATATGGGACTAAATTTACACTTCGGCCTATAATTTATTTACTTATTCATAAGAATAGAGGATGTTTATTACTTTTGAAGAATTATTATTTCTTAAACTATAGGTCAAAGTGCAAATTTGGTCACATATATTTAGCTGAGTTCCCAGTTCGGTCCCGTATATTTTTTTTTCACTTTTTGTCCTATATCTTTGCAAATAAAGGTCTCAATTTGGTCTCATATCATTTTTTGTTTCATATCTCTTGGTCAAATTGCAGAATTGGTCTCATATCTTTGCAAAATAATAAACTAATGGTTGATCATTTTGCAAATATATGGGACCACACTTTTGCATCTAGCTGACCCAAAGATATAGGACCAATTGTGCAATTGACCCATAGATATGAGACCAAATCTAAAAAAAAAAAAAAAAAAAA
>QANZ01030489.1:5809-15869 GCA_003254925.1 Chamaecrista fasciculata | reverse complement strand
GACTCTCCGGGTCAGTCCAGCAATTCGTAACCACCTTTCGTAATCGCACCATGACTCTCGTCCCAGCATCTAGTGCGTGCATCTCATGCACCGAGGTCTTGCTGGTCTTAGTTCATTTTTGCTCCCACAAAAATAATCGACCAGGGACAATTTTAGATTAATTATCTCATAATTAATCATGGACGTTATCATAGTAAACATGCGAATGATATGACAACACATTAATTTATCTTCCATAAATTAATAATATGTTCACAACATATTTATCAAATAAAATGATTGGCCCTAGGGCACAATCTCCAACATAAATAACGTAAGTAGTCCTAGCAGTTCTAAGGCAGTTCATGCCATTACTACTAGAGAAACTAAGCCCATAGGAAACCCTACTCAAGAAACCTTAGTGCAAACTCTAGAAAAACCTAAGCCTGAAGAAATGTTTATAGAAATCAAAGGAGGAGAAAACTTTAAGGCCATAATAGAGAAACACCCTACGTATGCCCAATTCTTCTTTGGTTTCAACTACAAGAAGGATAAGGAAGAAACTCCTGCTGTGAACGAGTTGGAAACTAAGGTGGAAGACCTGCCATTTCCAAGCTCCCATTTAATGACTAAGGAACAATTAGAGGAAAAGAAGGATAAGGAGATAGAAGACTTGATAGGAAAACTAAAAGTCAATGCCCCTTTATTAGAATTGGTTAGGACAGTTCCTAGGTATACCAAGGTATTTAAAAACTTAGTTGAGAAAAAGAAAATATCCCAAAAGAAACTTCAACTAAGTCCTACCATTTCAGCCCTTCTAGAGCCTAAGTTACCTATCAAGCGCAAGGACCCTGGTTCGTTTACCATCCCTTGCATGATAGGGAAAGCCGTAGTTAATGGAGCATTGTTGGACCTAGTAGCATCAATCAACGTTATGCCCAAGTCAGTCTAGGATTCCTTGAATATGGTCGGACCGAAGGGCACAGGGTTGATTCTGCAATTAGCCGACAAGAGCAGTAGACATCCCTTAGGAATAGTGGAGGATGTCCTAGTAAGGTGAAAGATCTAATCTTTCCCGCTGACTTCTATGTTCTAGACGCTGGTAGTGAGAAAACTACCGATTACACCATAATCTTAGGTAGACCTTTCCTACGGACTGTTAATGTTAACATTAGCATGAAAGATGGAAAGATAACTATGGAAGATGGACATGAAAAAATCACCCTGACAATGTACAATTCGGAGCAATCCGATGAATTCTCTGTGTTGGGAACACAAAGCATTCGTACATTTGAAGAAGATCTAGGGACCACGTCTAAAAACCAACCTAGGGAGGAGGATATCGAACTTAGAACTCTCTTGAACTTAGTGCCTTATAATCCTACTCTGCATATACCTGAAATAGATCTCGAAGACATGAACCTTAGTTCACTCTTCGATGAAGAGGAGGAAGACCTCAAAACTTCCAAAGTTAAAAAGAAACTAGCACCAAAACAAAATATTTCCAAACACAAGGCTGTATGGCTGTTGGAGATTGTGCCCTAGGGCCAATCATTTTATGTAAATGTTTTGAACATTTTGATTGATTTATGGAAGATGAATCATGTTGTTATCATATTATTAGCATGTTTACTATGATAGCGTCCTTGATTAATTACGAGATAATTAATTTAAATTGTCCCTGGTCGATTGTTCTCGTGGGAGCGAGAATGAACCAAGACCAGCATGACCTCGGTGTATGGAGATACATGCACTAGATGCTTTGCGAGAGTCATGGTGCAATGAGTAAGGGGTTACAAGTTGCTGGACTGACCCGGAGAGTCCTGCATGGGTTTAGTCATAAGTTAGCCTCTCCTGTACACTTGTCACGATAGCCTTAGACCTGAGGTCTTGACTATTCCGGCATTGTAGTTGTCGAACTTTGGCCTAGTCTAACGTTGCCCGTAGCAGGGTAGCCATAAGGGCTAGGTACGGGTTTGGTTGATTGCCGTGCTGAGGAATGTGGTTGACCAAGATGGGATTTTGTCCCTCATTACGATGAGAGATGTTTAACTGGCACCCTTGATGAGTCTGTCCAAGAAATGCGTGGCCACGCTAGGAAATGGGACTAACTCAGGGAATCGAGAAAGTTGTGGTTTGGATTATGGATGACATTCCCGTGCCTAATCCAGGACCAAAATATCATGTGACAATAGGGATTATGACAAGGTGGTACTTAGGTTAAGTCGTTAACGTTAAAATGATAACTCACGTGTTTTGGGTAGTCGTGATGGCTTGCTAGAGTCCGCTCTCGACTTGTGAGTCATAAGATGGCTTGCTGCCAACTTCACGTGAGGCCTGCTGGGTCACACATGAGCAGGATCAAGATGCTGTTTTGGGACACGAATTAGGGTTAATTCGTGAGTCACTTTGGTGACACAATTTAAGACATAGTTAAATGTCTTAAGACATTAAATCTTGTCTTAAATAAATATCTATGATTGTGATATTTGAATTTGTTGGACAAATTTAAAATATTAATTGTTAAATAGTTTACAATTAAATTCTTGTTTAAAATATTAGAGAATGATAAATTAAATAAGTTTCCTAAAAGTTAGGGAATTATTGATATATTCAATTCACTAATATTGGGGAAAACAAGGATGAGGGTGGCGCCTCATATATCTTGTTTTTAATTAATGAAAATGTTTTGTTAATTAAATTAAGATATCAGGATTTGAATTTGAATTCAAAATTTGATTTTGATTTCAAAATATTCAGGATTTGAATTAAAGATATTAAGGTAATATTTTAATTCAATAATGTTGGAAGATAATAAGTTGGTTATGACTTCCTAAGAGTTAGGAATGTTTTTGATTTATTAAATTCCACTAAAAGGAATTGAGGATGGCGCATATATTTGAGACTTGGGGTGCAAGATTTGATCTTGCATTTTGAATTTAAATATTATGTGCAATTCGAATTTTAATTAAATTATTATGCTAATATTTTAATTGTAAAATTAAATCCTCATGACTCATTCCAACCAATAGGATTATAGCAATCAAGATTTGGTTTAAAGATTTGATCTTGTAGGCCAAGAATTCGAATTTCCCCTAGGATTTTGAATTATAATATCAGTGTAATATTATAAATAAAAGATTTAGGGAAATCCATATCCAAGATTTTAGGGATTCACTAATTGGATTAGTGAAACCCTAATTCTAGGAATGAGTGAATATAAATTCACAACTTATAGGGGAAGACGACTAAGGCTAATTTGTGAGACAAAATTCGCCAACTTCTTCTAAGAGAGAAAAGAAAGTCGCCAACCATAGGTTCTAGAGAGAGAAAGTCGAGTTCTTCTCTTAGAGAGAGAATTTCGACCTAAACTCTAAAAGGACCTTGGTTTTGTGTGTTTCTTGCGCCACCTATCTTGGAATCAAGAATTGTTCTTGGTTCTTCAAGATTCATAGATAATCGTTCCCGTGTTCACTTGGGAAGAAGTGAAGGAGGCTAGCACCTGGGCATCTGCCAAACTGCTCGTGTGGATCATCGGAAGAGGAAGGACATTTGGAGTGGACTTCTCAACTCGCAAATTCAAACGAGCCGATTGAAAATTGAGGTATACATCTATCTTTACTGATATAAATATAGGTAGTGGATCCTGGAAGGAATCATAGAGAAGCCAAAAAATTTTAATTTATCGTGTTTTTCCGCTGCGTCGACTCTATGATTTCCCAACAGTGGTATCAGAGTCAGGTTACTTTTATATTTATATTAGTTTCTGTGATTGTACATGTGATGTATGATTGGGTGTTTACAGTTTTTCAATCGTATGCTCAAAGTTTTGCGAAAATTGCCACCACATGTTTTTTGAACATTATCTAAAGAATTGGTGCAAACTTTATGTATGTGATACATAGGAAATCAATTGGATTGATTTGAAAGTTCTTAAATTTTTGAGTCTTGATCGAACCATATATATATTTTAATTAAAAGTGTTTTAATTATAATATTTATAGTTGGTCGAAATTTTAAATTAAGAATTTTTAATTTTGGGCCAATAATTCAAATTCTTGAATTTGATTCTTGAATTTCAATTATTGGTGAAAGACTCAATTTTAAGAAGGCATGTTAAATTGCACAAGCCCCAAATTGTACACAATTTTAAAAATTGTTTTGAATGTGTTATTGTATGCCGTGTATATATATTTAAAATATATGAATTGTTCATGTATGTTTGGGTATGGTGATTGGATATGGCTTTAGGGCTATTTTTGTTAAATACGGCCTGCATGTCGTCTCCCTAAATTCTCTATGTAATTTTATTTAATTTTACACCTCAATGTAAAAGAGGTTTTTCCCAATGTAATTTTATTTTTCTTTTTAGAAAATTCCCTCTTTGGCTTGAGGGGATTTAGGGTAGATGGGCCATATCCAAGCACGGCTATATTTATGCATTTAGTTATTTTGTATGAGATGCAAATGGTGCTAGATGTATGTTTTAGGGTGGCGAAAATTTAACATGCAATTTTTAATTTTACGCATTATAACGTATATGGTACGTGCGTAGAATTTTGTATGAGATACAGAATTCCTACATGTGTCTTAAATGTATGCGATACATGGGGCGTAGACACATGGCACAACTCGTTCAATTTTTAAATGAGATTTAAAATTGAATTTAAAACGGAACTTTAAATTAACCCTTTTAAAAATCTAAGTTTTAATGTCATCAATAAAACACCCTGTTAAAATCTTGTTCATCGTAGAGCGGTGATCGCCCTCCGCGACACGTATCTACCTTGACCTTGAGGAGACACGGGTGAATGGGAGATTCAACGCGATGCCTCGTTGAAGTCTTGGTTTGCTAGATGCGGTGATCACCCTCCGCGACACGTGTTTAGTGGGCCTTGATGATATGGGGTTGGGCTTCGGCCTCGTTTGAGCCTAGCCATTCACAAGTTTTATTGTGTGACTTAATGGGGTTATCAAATAGGATTTGGACCTCAAGGTATTAGATGGGATAAACATGCCATAATAAGTATCATATGATGATACAGTCCCATAAAGATCTAAGAGTCACATGAGATGTGATTGGTAAGGAGTTACCTACCTAAATAACCAAAGGGTGCATGATCGCCCTCCGCGACGGTAAACTTTGGTGAAATATGGGTCTTAGCCACTAATAATAATTTTACTGGGTTTTATAAAATGGTGGATTTAAATTTTGCTAACTTTCATATCTTAGTTGTGGAATCAATGGCAAACAATAGTTCAACGTTATCACTGCGATCTATCCTTGAGAAGGATAAGTTGTCTGGGACAAACTTCTTTGACTGGTTTTATAATTTGAGAATTGTTCTCACCCAACGAAGGAAGCTTTATGTCCTAGAAGTCTAAGTTAAAAGGGACGAACTTCCTTGACTGGTTCATAATTTGAGAATTGTTCTCACCCAACGAAGGAAGCTTTATGTCCTAAGGATCCCTCCCCTGAAGAGCATGCCAAGGATGCTCCAAGAGCTCAAGGAACTTCTTGTGAGAAGCACTTCAATGACTCTGTGGACGTCGCTTGCCTGATGCTAGCCACAATGGTTCAAGAGTTGAACACGGGAATATTGTCGGCTTTTGAGAATAGTCACACATCTTAAGGAAACGTTCCAGAACCAGGGGAAAGGGAAGAGCAAAGAAAAGAGGAAGGGAAACGTCGTGGCTGGTGAGACCAAGCCAGCGGCTAAGCCCAATTCACAACCTGCCAAGAAGGCAAAGCCCACAAAGGATGCAGTTTGCTTTTTCTGTCAAAAGCCAGGACACTGGAAGAGGAATTGCAAACTGTATATGGAAGATCTAAAGAAACAGAAGAAACGCGCTGAGGCCTCTACTTCGGGTATCTTTGTTATAAATGTTCTTTTCTACTTAAACCACTTGGGAATTAGATACAGCATGTGGTTCTCACATTTGATGTGAAGGAGTTGAATGTCTTAGGACATGAAATCTTGTCTTAAATTAAATCTACGTTTATGATATTTAAATTTGTTAGACAAGTTTAAATATATTAATTGTTAAATAGTTAATTTGATTAAACTATTTACAATTAAATTCTTGTTTAAAATATTAGGGAATAATAAATTGGATAAGTCTCCTAAAAGTTAGGGGATTATTGATTTATTAAATTCTCCAATACTAGGATAACAAAGAATGAGGGTGGAGCCTCATGCTCTTGTTTTTTAATTAATAAAATTGTTTTGTTAATTAGATTCAAGATTTGAATTTGAATTCAAGATTTGATTTTGATTTCAAGATTCAAATTTCGAATTAAGATATTAGGGTATATTTTAATTCAATATTGTTAGGGAATTTATAAGTTGGTTATGACTTCCTAAGAGTTAGGGTTGTTATTTTGATTTATTAAATTCCTTAAAAATGAGAAGGGAGATGGCGCATTCTTGTAGGGTCCATGTGCAAGATTTGATCTTGCATTTTGAATCTCAAGATTGCATCTTGAATTTGAATTAAGATATTAGTGTAATATTTTAATTAAGAATTCAAGTCCTAAATTATAATATTAATGTAATATTATGATTTTCTGATTATATAATTCTCTAATTTAGGGATTCCCTAATCAGAATTATCAATTCCCTGATTATTTACTAATTATTATATTTACTAATTTAGGGATTTTCCTGATTTTAGGAATATAATTATAAATACACACACACATAGGAAAAGTCGCCTAACTCATTCCAATTGGGAGAAAAATTCGTCTGACCTAGTTTTGAGAGAGAAAGTCGACTTTCTCAATAGAGAGAGAAAGTTCGACCTAATTAACCCTAACACTTTAGGGTTTTGTGTGTGATCAAGAATTTTTCTTGAGACTTGCGCCACTTGTTCTTGAGTGTTCAAGAATTGTTCTTGAACATTCAAGATTCGTAGATTTGGTTCCCGAATTCTTTTGGTGAAAAGAATTGGAGGCTAGCACCTCGGTGTCTACAAAACTGTTCGTGTGGATCACCGACAGAGGAAGGACATGTTGGAGTGGACTTCTCGGAATTGTAGAATTCAAACCTACCGATTGATTTTAGGTATACATTCTTTCTTTACAAGCATAAATTCAGATAGTGGATCCTAGAAGGGAATTATAGAGTTGGCAAAATTTTTATTTTACGCGTTTTTCCGCTGCGCTCCTCTATAATTTCCCAACAATGGATCCATTAGCTGACGTGTCCAAGTAGTCAACATCGCCTGGGAGAAGTCCATTACAGAAGTAAATGACCAAATTCTCCTCGCTAAACTGATGGTTCAGGCATCGGTATAACAAATCTTGGAATCTGTCCAAGTAGTCAATTAATGATTTCTTCTTTTGTTGTTCCACTGTTGATATCTCCTTCCTCACGAGCAAAGCCTTTGATTCAGGGAAATATTTGTCCAGGAAGGAACGTCTTAAATTTTCCTAGGACGTATAGGCACTTTTTTCATAGATTGCCAAGTGATTATACCATTCTAGGGCTTTTCCTTCGAGTAATAGGTGGAATATCTTCCATATAACTTCTTCTACTTGGGTTCCTACGGGTTTCATAGTTTGGCAATGGTTGTATAATGCGCTTAGATGACGATAGGGATTTTCATCATCTGAACCATGATACTTGGGTATTCTTTTATATAATGGTCCCTTAATTTCATAGTCAGTTTCAAATTGAGGTAATGCATTATACTTTGCCTCATAATGTGTGTTTACTCGGGTAGCGTCTCTAGTAGACCGCTTCTTCTTAGGTTTAATAATCGAATCAAGTTCAAGCTCTACTTCTCTAATCATTCCTAGGTCTGTTCTATCTTGGGTAGTCATATTTTTAAGTTTTCTAATTATAATAATTTTTTTTGTATTTTATGAATAATGAAAATGCAAGAATAATGAAATAATAAAGTGCAGAAAATAAAAAGCAAGTATAAAACCGTGTTCGCGGAACTAGGTTCGTTTCGACACAATAACCGTTAAAACTTAAGAAAGTTCCCCGGCAACGGTGCCAAATTTGATCGCGGACACCCGTCGTAAGGTGTCAAACACGTCAAATTAAATTTATTCTCGAGCCTCGCAAGTATAAACTATATTTATTAAAATATAGTATAGATGCTAACCCAAGGTCGAACTCTCGCGGAACTTTTAGGAATTTTAACAATGATTGTATCAGAACATGTTTTCCTGAACACGGAACAAGCTTATAAGATTGAATTTTAATTACTAAGATTAAGAGTAAAGAAAAGAATGAATTATCTGGTAAACGGTAACTAATGAATGAAGAATGCGTCCCACGGATGTATCTTGAACTCGGCCTTCCCTGCTCAACAAAACATAATAGAAAATATCTTTAAATAGATATGTTTATATACCACAACCAATAATGCATTTGCACCCAAACACAATCAATCAAGTAATGGTAAACAAATATAAGATTAAGATTAAACACTCATCCCGCACTAGGTATGAGCAATTTGTCAAAGCTCTTCGGGGCAATCTATAGTATTGCCACATTGGAACAAGAAATAAACCATGAACAATCCTAATTATATATTTCTAAGATAAATAGACCACTCCTTAGAACCCTAAAAAGCAACTTTATTAATCGCGAGAGAGACAAACTCCAGGAATGTCAAGGTCTCATTACTTTAATGAAGCATTAATCTATAAATCAGAACAATTGTATCTCAAAAGTAGCACCTAATTCTAAGAACAATCATCAAATAAACATAATCTAAATAAACAACACTTCCTGATCTATGAAGAACATTGAGCTCTGGCCTCCTTCGTGATACTCCGTTGGAAACAAAGGTTTTTAGCCTTGCATCCTAGAACAAGTGAATTCTCCAGTTTTTCTGTCTGTGGGGTGAAACTGATGCAAAACTCGTGCTCTGAGCGTGGAATGACGACTTCTATTTATAGTGTTTAGCAGTGTGCTTAGTTCGCAAGTCAAGGAGAGAAAATCGCCTCTGGGCCGTTGCGTGCGCCGGCGGCCCAATACGAAGGTGCAGCGAAATATCTGCGATATTTCGATTGTATCTTTGTATCTTGAATCGTAGCCGTGCAAAACATACTCTCTTTCTTCAGATTATTCTGCGCCGCGAGATTTTCCTTTTGGGTCGTTGGCTCAAAGAGACGGCGCAACAACAAGCTGCGCTGAAGCTTATCTGCTGACGTCATATTCCTAGAATATTCGTGCATCGCGGGATTCACCTATCTTGCGCCGACGGCTCTCCCAACGGCGCAAGGTATCTTTTGCGCTTTTTGTTTTCTTCTAGATGATTCCTTTGTTATTTTTATAATTCTCAGCTGAAACACTTAACAAACGATTATGCAAAATCTTATAAAATACTTTAAGGCTTAAGTGCACTTTTGGTCCCAATACTATGACTAAGGTTTCAATTTGGTCCCATAACTATTTTTGTTGCAGATTTGGTCCCAAACCTTCGCAAAAAGTTTCACCGTTAGTCCCCTGGTCACTTCCGTCCAATTTTTGCCGTTAAATGTGACGTGGCAGTCTGACTGGGATGCTGACGTGGCAAAATCAAATGAGATGGACCTGATTTAATTACACTTTAATACCAAAAGTTTATGATCTTTATCAAAATAGTCCTTAGAACCTCAAAAGACAAATGAACATCTATGATTTATCAAAAAATCCCTATATTCAACTACAATTTTCATTCAAGTACACTACAAACAAATCAAAACTCCCAAATTTTTCCAAAATCAAGCCCCACAAACCAAATTTATCCCATTATTTTCGATTCCTCCTCTTTTTCATCATTTTCATTCATTTTAGTCTCAAATCCTCAAAATAAAATTGTAAAGTGTCCCAAAACTCTTCCAAACATTCCAATTTAGTCCTTAAAAATATTAAAAACTCTAAACCCCAAACTCCAAACCCCAAACCCCAAACCCTAAACTCTAAAACCTTAAAAAAAAGTCTGAGTTGTACAATTAGGTCCTTGACCCATTCTTATCCCATTATTCACATTTCCCTCTCTTTTTCATCATCTCCATTCATTTTAGTCCCAAATCCTCAAAATAAAATTGTAAAGTGTCCCAAAACTCTTCCAAACATTC
>QANZ01030478.1:0-16526 GCA_003254925.1 Chamaecrista fasciculata | reverse complement strand
ATTCAATTTAGTCCTTAAAAATATTAAAAACAGTAAACCCTAAATCTCTAAACTCCTAAATCCTAAACCCTAAAAATATTAGACCTCACCAGAAATTTAAAAAAAAAATTACACATCCTTACACATCATTATAATTTTTCTCTCCCCCTGAACCTTCATCCAAAAATTAAAATTAATTCTTACAAATTCTGAAAATAAAAACAAGCCCTGTTCATCATCTTCATCTTCATCCTAACCTCATTCCCAAATTTCCAATCCTAACCCATTCACAGACTGAATCAAAAATCAATAACACCGTGGAAGAATCAAGGATGCTATTCACCTTCCTGTTTCTTCTCTTCTTCTTCTTCTTCATCAATTCATCATCATCATCTTCTTCTTCTTCGTAGTCTCCGTCTCCGTCTGTTGTCCCATTCCCGACAAATTCAATCCAATCACACCATCATAGGTTTGCTAATTGCTATTGCTGGATAGGGGTTATGTTTCCGCAATGACCCAGACCCTAAATGAAGATGTAATTTTCAGAATGTAATTAGAACACACAGTCTCAAACCTAGAAACCTCGCATTGTTCATCAATGGCGGAAGATGGCCTTCACAATCAACAAAAAACCCTCCCACACATTCTGGTTATGGGTCCTCCCTTAGTGTACAAAGAATTCCTCTCATCCCATTACTCTTCCCATTACAATTTCCTTGACCTATTTTCCTCTCCCAATCTCCCTCTTCCCCAATTCCTCGCCCTCCACGGCGTCAATCCCTCCTCCATTCGCGCCATTCTCTTCAACAATTTCCAGCGCATCACCGCCGATCTCATCCGCTCCCTGCCGTCGCTTGGCGTCGTTGTCACCACCACCGTCGGACTCGAACACATCGACTTGCCGGAGTGCCGCTGCCGAGGCGTCCAGGTCGCCACCGCCGGAGCATCGTTCTGAAATTGTTTAGCTGAGGGATGATAACGTTCTGAAATTGCATTTAGAAATGGCCCTAATTGCATTCTGAAATTGCATGAGATTTAGGGTTTAGGGTGAAAATGATGAAGAGGGAGGTTTTCGAAGTGAGGTTTTCATTGGGATGAGGAGGAAGAAGATGATGATGTTGATGATATGATGGTGAGGTGTAATTTTTTTTAGCGTTTAGGATTTAGGAGTTTAGAGTTTTAGGGTTTACTGTTTTTAATATTTTTAAGGACTAAATTGAATGAAGATGAAGATTAAAAAAAGTTTTAGAGTTTAGAGTTTAAGGTTTAGGGTTTTAATATTTTTTAAGGACTAAATTGAAATGTTTGGAAGAGTTTTGGGACACTTTACAATTTTATTTTGAAAATTTGGGACTAAAATGAATGAAGATGAGAAAAAAGAGGGGGAATTGAGAATAATATAAATAAAGATGGGTCAAGGGCCTAATTGTTCAACTCAAACTTTTTTTTAGAGTTTAGGGTTTGAAGTTTTAGATTTTGGGGTTTTAGGGTTTGTGGTTTTAGAGTTTAGGGTTTTAAATATTTTTAAGGACTAAATTGGAATGTTTGGAAAAGTTTTGGGACACTTTATAATTTTATTTTGAGGATTTGGGACTAAAATGAATGAAAATGATGAAAAAGAGGGGGAATTGAGAATAATGGAATAAAAATGGGTCAGGGACCTATAAGTACAATGAGGAAATGCTGATGTGTCGCTATTTTATGACGTGGTAGCTCTTTTTTTTTTTAAAAAAAAACATAACGGGTGCTGACGTGGCCATAACGGGACACGACAGCGCATAACGGGACACATCAGCGTCCGTTATGGCCACGTCAGCATTTTTGTAACGCCAATATGACGGAGGGACCAATTAGTGCAGCGTTTGCAAAATTCGGGGACCGGCTAGTACAATGGGTAAAATTCAATGACCTATCTGTCAGCGAGTGCATAAATCAGGGACCAAAAAGTTATTTTACTCATACTTATAATCCAAACACACCCTAATAGAACAATGGGACTTGCCTGTAATAAAAAATATTTGTGAAACTCAAAATATATTGAGTCGTCTACCACTTAAATCAATTTCTTTTTGCAATTTTATATATTGGTCAAAGTCTCAAATTGATACCTTATGTATGTGATAGATTTCAAATTGGTCCTTTATCTTTCATTTATTTTAGATTGGTCCGATATGTTTCATAATGTTTCAAATTGGTCCAAAAAATACTTTTGAAACATAATTTGACCTCATTTTCTAGTGATCTTAATTGGACAGAGAAAGAACTCTTCAAGAGTTAGCACATATATTTAAATTCATCGCATTCAGACTTCAAACGAGAGAGATATTACCAATTTTACTTGTTTGACAATTAAATGAATTATCTACTTTTGGAACTCGATTTGACCTCGTTTGTTGATGGTTCCAAAGTACTCGTCAAAAGAAACTCGTAACTCTGAACTTGTCGTATTTGAACTTGAAATAAGATAGATATGACCACATTAAGTAATTTCGGGACCAATTTGAAACATTATGAAAAAATGTAGGATCAATCTGAAACAAATAAAAGACAATGGACCAATTTGAAACCTACCCCATACATAAGGGACCAATTAGAGACTTTGGCCTTATATATTTTAACCAGAATAAAAAATAAAGGAAGAGATAGGAATTAAATGAATTGGGCGCCATTTAAACGCAATTTTCAATTTATCAAATATTATTTATTATCACATTAATACAAAGCGACATTAAAAGGCTAAGACCATTTCATGTAGAATGCGTTGGAGGCCAGTGTTATATATAAACTATAAAGACAGAGCAATATCTTAATGTTCTCTAATAATTTAATATTTTTTCCATTTTTGATTCTCTCTCTCCTCTCTCTCTCACTTTCTCTCTCTACCCTCTGTTCGTCTCTTTGGAGGAATGCATTAGAATCACATTTTTGAATTTTGCTTTTTTTAAAACCCTTCAGACTGTGCTTATTGGCAGCTCTCAGATTCTCAGCTTTTTTTTTAGGGTTTCTTTGATTTTGAATCGAATCAGATTGGGATTTTTTTTTGTGCTTGAAATTGACTCACTCTGCCTCGATGGCTAGCTTCAACGCAGTTTGCTGTTGATGGTGAGACTCGTTAATTAGCATGTAATTTTCTGGTCTTGGATTTTGTACTTGCTTTTTTTCGTTTTGGAAGTTGGAAAATCGAGGCTGTGAATAGTGAGTGAGCGAAAAGAAATGATTGGAGTGTGGAAAGTTCTTTGAAATAATTGCTTTAATGTCTTTTTTTTAAGGGTACTGTTATGGATTATGCCGTGTCGAAAAATCAGCTCAAACAAGTTCATCCTGTTTAATAGGCGAATTTCTAGATTAAGGGTTTTTTTTTTGGAAACTTTTGTTTTACTGGATTTTAATCTAGTTCTGAAACTCGAAGCTGTGTATTTTTTTTAAAATTTTTTTTTTTTACTTTTTCAACCGAATGGAGCATTTTCGTGTTTCTTTTGAGAAATTTCGAAGTTCAACTTATCAAGAAGGAGAAGTGTTTCTTAAAGTTGGTTTCCTAGTTGATTCCTGTTCTCGGATTTTTCGTGTGTCTTTTAGTTGGAGTGATCTGAAGATGCCAGCATGGGCATCACTTCATCTATTAGCGCGAGAACAAGATAAAAAAAAGAATGCAAATATTTCTTTGCGTTTCTGCAATTGTTACTTGTCTAGTTGTCTTTGGTAATCCTTTACTCACAATTCTCGTTCTCTGCTGAAGCTTCTTCTACTTGAAATTTATTATCCGACAACTTTAACTTGAAGCTACTTTACTTTGAGGATGCTCCCATTGTGATTAACTTTGAATGGTTGCCGCTTGCCATTGATGCTGGTGTTTTCTTGTTAGTAATGGGGTGCACGGGAGATTTTGGCATAATTTTATTTTGTGACTTATTTTCTGAAGGAAACTTTTGACCTTTTTTTTCTTTTCCCTCTTGTACTGACAACGGTTGTCACGTTCTCATGTCTTTCTTGTGATATAGTTACTTTTAGATGTACTTCTTTCTTGAGCTCAAGTCTCTACTTGTGAATTTTTCTCACAGAGCTCATTAGAATTTCTGGCCTGACCAGTCAGCCATCAGGGCAAGGGACAAGGTTAGTTATATTCATCTTTGGTGCTCATCCTTTAATCAAGGGTTAATATAATGAAACTCATCGACTAATGAAGAAGTGGATAAAGAAGAAAACATTATTAATGCAAATTGCTGATTAAAATATATGTTTGTATTAGAGTAATCTAGAGAGTTCCAGTACAAATTATTTGTAATGCAGCTCATAAGCCGCCTAGTACCTCTTCTTTGTTGGTTGACATTTCATGGCTTTTTATTGTTGATTCCTCAACTTCCTTGCAAGAATTCTCTACGTTGTTTGAACTTTAATATCCTGAAACGTGATAATCTTCATCTTTGGGTTATTCTCACAAGATTTCTAGCTTCTGTTTGTACTGTTTAAATTCCAGAAAAAGAAAGAAAAGAAAAGAAAACTCATTCTATATACAGGAACAAAGGATTCTTGGAGATAATTCACTTTATTTATGTATTTATTTATTTATTTTTATATTAGCAGGTGTAGTGAGCCTTAGGACATGGGTTGCCTGGTGTCTACTCCGAAGGATTCTGGTGGAAATAGAAGAAGGCCAGGAAGTATTGGAGAAGTTTCAGTCTATATTCCTGGGCTAAGAATTCCTAAACCTGTTGATTTTTCTCAGACAATTGGCGATTATTTGTCCAAGAATATAGTTGAACGCTTATCTGCTCTCAGAACTCGTATAGTTGTAATGGCTGGTCAAGAAGGTCCTACAATTACGAGAACAAAAAGAAAAAGTGCCACTCAACATGGTTAGTTTAACAAAGAATGAAATCATTTAATGATAAATATGTTGCTAAAATTTATTGATGCATTATGAGATTCCATCTGCAGGAGGTTCAACACTGGCTGACCTTCAGCAGGCTCTTGAAGACTACTTGCCTGTTCTTTTGGGATTAGCTAAAGATGGTAAAACCTGATTTACTCCATTGTACTTAATGTATGCTCTCTCTACAAAAGGTCCTAATGCTTGTTGTTTAATTTTGTTCTTAGGAAATCACCTACAGTATAAGGTGCAATTTGTTTGGATTAATCAGGAGGATGACGCAGAGGTAATTCTCAAGTATAATATAGATAAATACAATTTCTGGTTTTGGTTGGAGAGTGAATTCCTATGCTCAAGATTGCTGATGGTTTTCTCTTCTTGTTAAAATCACTTCCCCCCTTCTGTTGTGTGAATGGTACTTATACAGGAAACAGCCATGTCTAATGCTTGGTATGAGGTGTTGTCAGTTTTGCACTTGATGGCAACGCTGTTGCTATCCCAGGCTAATTTATTACTTCTTCCAAGAACATCTACTGATGGTTATCAGCCAAAAGTAACAGAAGGTAGGCATCACTGCAAAAAAAAAAAAATAATAAAAAAAATAAAATACTTTTGTTACTTGTCAAATATTCCTCTAACTTTTTGTTGTTTTTTATAATACCAAACAAACAAAATACTTTTGATTAGATTAGTTTAGACCTTCCTCAAACTCTATAACGTATGCTGGCCTGATATGAAAACTTAAATTTTGGTACTTGCTTACAGAAAGCAGACGAGCTTCTGTTGACATATTCCTAAAGGCAGCTGGATATCTGGATTGTGCTGTCAGACATGTTCTTCCGCAATTGCCTGCAGAACTGAGGTTTCTACAGATTTAATGCCATGGATTGACTACACAATGTTTTGTTGTAATGTCAATGACATGTTTACTTTTCAATTCTGATACACTTCTCACTATGGTTCTGATTTTAGGAGAAACTTACCTGTAGACCTTGCAGAAGGAGCTCTGCGAGCACTCTGTCTACAAGCATTAGGACAGGTATAAACATCATGTTCTTTTGTATGGAGCTAGCGGATGGATTTTTATTCCTTTTGTAATCCATCCTGTGGATTTAAATTGGAGAACACCTTGCAGACAGCTAGGAACTGAAACCCTCTCATATAGGATATTTATTGAATGAAACTAGTGTGAATATTTAAATCAAAGAACTTCTGGTCCACTTATCATCTCTAAAGTGCTGTTGCATGATTAACTAATGAAGCTGTTGGTTAATATGATTAGCTTAGCTGGAAACTTTAAGCATGATTGGCTGGATTATGGAAGTATAATACCTGTGAATTATAGTTATGTTAAAATCTGTACTTTGGAAAATAATTGTTAATCATTATTATCAGAATCTGATATGTTTGCATAACGGTAATAGAGTTGAACATTATCCTTCAGTAGATTAATATTGTTACAGAATCTGTTATAGTTTTCCAAAGGGGCTTATACACTAATAAAACATGATCACTAGTATACCAGGTTCTTGTTCTTTTTTTTTTTTCAAGGAACCATTTGGGTCTGATAGCTCACTGTTTCTCTTGAGAATATGTTTGGATTCAAATTTCAAATCACAAGATTCATGTATAGGTGACTCACCCATCTGGGGGAAAATTCACTTGTAATTAATGTATTGATATTAAATGGAATAAAGGAGAAGGGGAAATGTTCAGTGTATAGAGACCCTCTCTTTTTGTCCCCCTCTTGTCTATGTTTGGTGTACACTCGTTTATTTCTTCATGATCTTTTTAGGGTGTTGATATACAACTTGGAATGGCTATTGATAGTACCAAAGCGACTCTAGCAGTAAAGCGTAGACTTGCATGTGAGATGGTGAAGTATTGGCAACAGGTATAAATGTCAATGTTTTCAATTTTGTACAGCCTATTCTATATAACTAAGTCCAATTGTGAGGCATCCCTTATAAATCAGCTTGCTTACCAGATTCTTACTTGTATATATGATTGTCAAGTTTTTCAAACAAATTAGTGTTATAATCTGATAGACATATCTAAAGTGAATGGTTGCTTAACTGCTATTGCACCATTGGCTTTTCTTTTTGCACTGTGCTGGCTGATAAGTTTGAGTGTTATGGAAACTTTCAAATTCTGTCTCCAGTGTAAAAGAGAACTTTGATTTAAGTAGATTAATTATTAAACACTTCAGGAGCAATGAGTTTTGTTGCATCCTCTAGAACAAATTTGTTCTGGCTTTACATTGCAGAAGGTTGTTCTTTTACCTGATCCCTGTTCTGTTGATCCCTATTCTGTTTTCGTTCTCCTTGAAGGTTCTCTTGTATTTCTATCTACTATTTTGTTCTTAATTTGATAAATATCCCAAATTTCTTCTGGGGTCATCCCAATTACCTTTGTTTGATTAGAATCCCTAATTATTCAAATCATTTCATTAATCTGTGGATGTGTTTACTATAATTTGAGTCAATGGAGTGTTGAACCTTTGTTTGATATTCCCCATTCCTAATACAGCCATCCAACTTGTTCCCCTTCCTTTTTCATATATAACAACCTTTTCCTGAGACAAATCTTTGGTTAGACTATAAGTCTATAACTCTGAATGTGTATGTTCATTAGTATGCTGGCACGGATATTTACATTATTATGCACTGTTTATTGTGCAGGCTCAAGATAACATTATGAACCTTCCATTATCCAATGGTTGGGGTGAAAAACATCGTCTTTTTGTGAAGTGGAAGTATGCTGAGGCAAAGGTATATTGTTATCTTTTGCATTGTTTCCATATTGTCTTTTTGCCCGTGTGTGTGTGAACTGAAAGTGGCATATGCTTTCATTTTAATTTAATTTTTTTTTTGTTATTTCCTTCTTGCTATTTGATATTATGTCTTACTGTATAGTAATATGTGAGGGGCAGTGAACTTAGAGCACAAAGTGACAAGGGATATATAGGAATTTGTGGCTTGCAAATTGTCATGTGTAATTGATAATAAATGCAGCAGGAAGTATAAGTTGGACCAAATAGTTGTCCTCTACATTCCAGCGTGTTGTATGGAGTTAAGAAGGGGACACAAGGTTGAGGGAAATTATTCTATGATTTTTCAAAGTCTGAATTATGGGAAATCACCAAATGGAATTTAATGCAGGGTGTTATATGGGCCGGGTCATCAGGCCAAGTTGGGCCAAACTGTTTTTTTGTTTTCAAATACATAAATTTAATTTAGACTAAAATTTCAATTATTTTTATTTTTCAATCTTGTTTATACTAACAAAATAACAGTTATAGTTAAACATAATAAATTTTATATCAATAGAAAGTTAAAAATTTAACCCATTTATCAATTATAAATAATTTTAATTAAGATTAAATTTATATTTTATGTATTTTTATTCTATAATCGATAAAATTATCGTACATACATATAACATAACTCATACATAATATTATAGATTTTACACATGATGAAAACGAATAAAGAAATTGGGGTACCTCGGCCAGGCTGAGTCTAAAGGCATGAAACCTGTGAACCGGCCTCGATTCATGACATGACCTAATTTTGAAAAAAGATTGGGCGGGGCTGGGTTGGCCACTTAGCCCAATGAATGAACACCCCTAATTCATTTACATTAGTACATGAAAAATTTACTTCCCTCTTGAGGCTGAGTTTAATGAAATGTTTGCTTATTCAGTGGTAGAATAAGATGATGGAATCATCTTCATAGCCTCTTATAATGTTTGCTATATATTGCATCTTTACTCAAGAAAAGAGTGTATAATAATTACATTTAAGGTATATATGATAAACGTTTTATGAATGCAAAATTATCATTAGATGTTTTCCAGAATTTCAGTTCTATGGCATTGTTATATATGAGTCTGTCAGGATGCGGAAGTTGGTGAAAAAAAAATAGGTTAAACATTTCTTTTCCTTTTTCTTTTGTCTACTCTATTTGTAGTATTCTCTTATAAAATAATAGTTCTATTCAAGAAATGAATTTTCATATTTTGATTGATTATCCATTGAGGACCACGGTTTTCCATTACAGATATCATGATCAAAATATTGGCTATCATTAATTAGGCAACAACTTGCTGCTTTCTTAACTGTGTTCTTTGCTTGTGAGAAACTGAAGATAATTTAGAATGCGATAAATTATCTGCATAGTAACAGTGATATTGTAGATGTGAATTCATGTATTTATTTAAATTTTAAGGGAAATGCCTAGTGCTCTCATGAACTCTAGGGCTTTGGCATATAGACTTCTCAACTTTCAATTCGGTCCAATGACAATTAACCCTCAGCATAGAAATTATTTTAATACTAGAATTTTTTAGTAATTTTTTTTTGTCCATATTACCTTCACTGGACTCTCAAACTTGAACTTTTAAACGTCAGTTTTCCTAACAATCCTTTGTGACATACTTGTACATAGAAACCAGTAACTCCAAAAACTAGCCTTTTCACATGAACGGAGAAAAAACATTTGCAACAATTTTCAGGGTCCAAGGGGTTAATTGTCAAAATGAAATTTGAGTGGTCTATTTGGCACAACCCTTTGGTAGAAAGGAACCAAGAAAAAAAAAAAGGAAGGTACAGTGAGGGTGGGGGGTGTTGCTCAGTTATATGAATCAGTACTTGTACATCTCAAGAATAAGCATGTAAGATATGTAAGATGCATTAAACAGAAATGGATGATGTGAAGTTGTTGATATATGACATGAATTTACCAGGCTGCGGCATATTATTATCACGGTTTGATTCTTGATGAGGGGAATACAGAAAAATCTCATGGGATGGCTGTAGCTGCTTTGCAAGCAGCAGATGAGTATTTCAAAGAAAGTAAGAAGCTATGTGAGGCGTTTAATGCAGCTTCTCCATTATCAAGGTTGTTATCCTTTGTCTTCTTTCTGTCTAATATTTTGTAATCTGTCCTTATGGCATTTTTGCCCAACCTCTAAGCTTCCTGAACTAATACATACTTATAAATGACTTGTTTTTATATATATATATATAAAGGGTGATATAGAATCCATAGTACCATTTTCCTGTTAGCTGTGAGACTTTTTGCTTATTGGCCACATAGCCATGCAAATTGCAGATACACATGGGTAAGAAAAAAATGTGCAATGACTTCTAATTAAAGGATGGGCAAAACTTACAACAAGTTCCCTGCATCCTTGCTATCAAGTTCTCCAATCAACATTTGACACGTGGCAAAAATTTTGTATATGACCAATCATGATAGAGAGAGAATATTAAACACCACTTTTTGCATGACCAATCATTGAAGAGAGAGAATGTAATCAAGACTTGTGGTTGGTGGAACTTGATAGCAAGGACATAAGGAACTTAATATAAGTATTATCCTTAAAGGAACCCTTATAAATTAAATATAGCATGAGAATAATGTATCTGTTTGTGGGTCCAATTGTAGCATTTGTCATTTTAGTGAGTTGTACTTACAATCTTTATAAATAAAATTTCACCGCAATATAGTTGAGGACTTTAGGAATCTCCAATTAGTTGTACTTACAATATTCTCCCTGTTCTGTCTTACATGTCCAGTGATCACAGAATTTGTTATGATCTATCATTTTTTGTCGTATTCCACCATCTCCATTTCTTCTTATTTTTATGAGTAATCGGCGGATAAGTGAGGACATTAATTATGCTCTATTCTTTGGCATGCATCGTCAATCTATTTTAAAGTGCATTTTTTGGGCATCATTTCCTTATGCCATTGTTCTATGTATTTCCTGAACTTGGTTCATTAAGGTCATACACTTGTCTTAAGGCCCACCTAACCAGTATTTCTGGTACAGAAATCCACCACTTTGGGGGACCATGAAATATCTCTCAGAGAAAATCCCTAAGGATACTTCAAGCAAGGTCAAAATAAACCGAGATCTGTACTCTCATGAGAGGTAAAACTTTCTGGACTGCATTGGTGATGTTTTCGGTTTAAATAACTGCCATTGCATTTTCATTCATGGCTGGTGAATAGTAAATTGTGATGACTAGGAAAATCATTGGTTGCCAAATTTTATTACAGAATCATGGAGACAGCACCAACATTGCCTGATTTTGCATTGGCCTTGAAACCAGATGAGTATCAGCTTCCTCAGGTGGATCCCTCTTGGAAAGACGAGAACATAAAAGAGGGACAGACTGGCGTCAACCATCTTAAGAGCGATGACAATCGATAAAATCCGAGATAATTTTCAGGTCTCAAGCGTATATGGCTCTTATCTGAAACAGGGATGTCAACATCAAGCTCAGAAGGGTGATTTTTCAGTCCTTGTCAATAGAAGAATTAGTTTATTCCTGACTTCTCTTTTCTCCCTTTTGCCCTCTTCCTCTATCCGCAAAATATGAGAAATGCCCTGCAAATACTGAGTGCTGTTCATAATGTTAATTGTCTGGTCCAGAAAAAAAAAAGGGTTTCCTTGCCAATACCCGAATGATATTATTGCTATTTATTTCAAAGCAAAGCCAGTTAAATTCTCCATTTATTAAATAAGTTTGCATTATTGCTGATTGTGTGTAAATTCGACTTAAGCAGAGAAAGAATGGTGTCTTTCGTTCTTTCATCCTCCTTACCATCCCTTTCTAGCTTATTCAGTATCTTAAAAAAATAATTGTGTATTAGGATTTCAATTTAACTTTCCATTTTTTCCTATTGCACTGGGCTTATTATCATGTTCTCATTTTTGTTTGGTTCTTTATTTACTTTTTATGCTTGGATTGTTTCTCTTTTTCTTCTCTTTGAATGTGGGAAGTCAGTCATTCACTCATTCTATGGCTAAATGACTGTCAAATATCAATCATGATTTTAAAGTAGCATACATTATTTTCTTTTCCACAGTTTCATTCAATTTTTGATTTAGCCTTAATAGTTGATGGATATGAAATTGATTTATAATCTTTACTACTTAAAAGTATGAGTTGGTGTCAACTTTATCTTACTAAAATACCCTTTGTCAATCATTCAAATTACACCATAAATACCCTTCTTTTTAAGGAAATGCCTAATCATTTCTTTTGCCCCTTTCTTGTCAAACGTTGTGATAGGAAGACAAAATCGAACCGTTGTGATAGAAAGACACAATGGTACAAAGTTCAAATAACTAATTTTATTTGGCGTCTCTTCCTTCTATGATCAGTTTATTAACTAGAGAGAGACAATTTACTAACGCAAGGAGTAGAAGCACTGGTATACTAATGCTATGATAGTTTCCATAAGCATTATTGAGGCGTGTGAGGAATTTATTATTGAGTCAGTTATAAGAGCAGATGGAAAATTTTTTATATGAAGGGTGTTTGTCATGGTGCAATTGGGTCTTTGCCTCTTCAGTTGTGGGGCCATATATATCAATTGTCCAATTAAAATGCTGAAATTGCCTCTTCCAGTGAAAGAGAAAGTCTTGGGCCTTATTTTGATTCAACTAGCCTTGGATCATCAGAAAAAGAAAGGAGTTTTGGGTTATCAAATTATGCAATATGAAGAACCAATCGAGATGGCCAACAAGGGTCATGACCTAACTTCCTCTCATAGTTAATATCTGGTGGAATCTCCTTGTGTGGACTATGATGCTGATGACAAGTGACAACATATCTCTTCCAGCATATATTCATAATGCTTCGGTGAATCTCTTCTTAACATGTAATTGTCTGAATTTAATCAATGTCATTCATTTGAAGGGTGTTTGTAGTTCCAACTGGGAGTGCAATTGCATTATAGATAATACTTGGCAAAACACCCTTTCGTGCCCTTAACGTTTGCGGTGATTTTCAGTTATGCCCCTAACGTTTCATTTGTGTCAGTTGTGCCCCCAATGTGAAACGTTAGTTTCAATTATGCCCTCAATTTCAATCATCCACAAAAAAAACACCATTTTCGCACGATTTGAGCTCGGTTTTGATCAGATTTCATATGGGTACTTATTTTCGACTCCTAAGGATCATTTTGCACATGGAAATTTTGAGAAATATGCTTCGTTTTGCTGCATTTCGTTTTGGTCCTTTTTGGGGTTCATCGGGTCTGATTTTCTTCGGATTTGGGGCTATTTTAAACTTAATCTTTGAAATTGATCCAAGGAATCAAGTTTGTGATGTCCGAAAATTAAAACCCATATGAAATCTGATCAAAATCGAGCTCAAATCGTGCAAAAATGGTGTTTGTTTTTGTGGATGATTGAAATTGGGGGCATAATTGAAACTAACGTTTCACATTGGGGACACAACTGACACAAATGAAACGTTAGGGGCATAACTGAAAATCACCGCAAACGTTAGGGGTACGAAAGGGTGTTTTGCCGATAATACTTTTAGTTTCTTCCTTGTGTATTCTGTTTTATTCTCTCATTTGCTTCCTTTTGCATTTCCTTTCCTTTTTATTGGTCCTCTTATTAGTGTGTTTGTGTTTGTGTGTGTATATATATATATATGTATATTATTTACTCACTAATCACTATGTTAAAAAAAATAAAACAAATCTTTTCACAGGGAATATTTGTTTATTCCCTTGAAACCTAATGGTATCATAGAATCATTTATAGGTCTAATATAATTAAATAATTATATGTTAAACATAAAATTAATAATTAGATATAATACGTGCAACACACGTAATATCTACTAGTCTTTTAGAAAAATCGTTTAGTAATTTTCATCAGTTTTGCTATTAGTCCATTAAATTTTGCCAATGTGGTTAATGTATATAATTATGACATTAAATAATAGTTTAACATTAAAAGTGTATAAAATAATTCACTTCACCCCTCACCCCCAACTATTTTTTTTTTCCGATTTTAAGTTTATTGTTCCTTCGGCTAAGTCATAAAAAGTAGACTTTAGAAAAGGGAAGAAAAAAAGAAGTTATTAACATATCAAAGAAATTTTAATGCTTTGATTAGAATTTTGGATAAAACAACAACTCGATCACTGAACACAGCAACTAAGGTTAAGAACTGCCGCTATGATCGTTTATTATTCAGCAAAAGAGAATAATCTCAATCCAGAAGTGTGGTATTTTGAAATATTACAAGAAAAAAGGGCAAAATCTCTATATATAATGGATAAATGTGTAGCATCCCATTGAGAAAATGGACTAAATTGAAAGATTTAAAAGTATTTAGAAAATAATTGAGTATGATTTTTGGGTGAAAATGTTATGAGAGGGATTAAAATAGAATAAATAAGTGCATGAGAATGATGATTTGAAATGCAATATGAAATGGTTTGGTGTAATTAATTGAGAATATATGTTTTGGTATATATGATATGGAATTATGTATGAAAGATATATTGATTGAAGTGAAGCAATGGTAAGTGAATTATAAGTAAGTGATTGGTAGTGAATTATGACTAAGTGATTGGTGTAAATGAATGAGAATATATGTTTGATATGGAAATGTAAATAAAGCTAATGATGAATGAAGTTGTGAGAACTATGAGTATTTAGATGATTATATGTTTATAATTGGGAAGTATATGATTATGAATGAGATGATGATAATTGAAAGAGTATATGATTAAAGTGGATAAATGTAATGAATGATATGTGATTGAAGAGAATGAGATTATTGAATTGTGATTTGTTATATGTGGTTATGAATGGTTGATGAAATGTGTTGAAATATGGTATGATGGATTTGTGTCATGATTCACTGAGGAAGTGATGAGTTCCTCCCCATTATTCGCGATGAATATTTGGGTAATGTCCTTTGGTGGATTCCATTGGATGACCTAAGGTGGATTCCTTAGGTGACAGGTTGTTTGGTACTGTGCGCACACCGGGAGACGTTCCGGAAGCCTTGGTCGAGATGACCACTGTTATTTGATCATGACACGTTGTGCTGGCTTACCTATTGTGGGGTATTTGGTTGACACGATTTGTCACCACCAGCGTTATGACATTATGGATTATTATGTTGTGGTATTGATGTGCTGGTTTCCTGTATAGAGGTATGAAGCCCTATATGGATGTAAGGGTTGACACGATGTCCCCGCCAGCGTTGTGGTATGAATGCTGATATGGATAAAGTGTTCTTGAATGATTGTGAAATAGTTGATGGATTATTATACGGTTGTATTATCTTATGTGCTGGATTACCTACTTTGAGGTATCGGCTGACTTGACTGTCACCTCCAGCTTCTTGTCTTACAAATATTGTAATACTTGTTGATCTGGTTGGTTATTATTCAATGAAGATGTAATGTGATGTTTATTAATTGGTTGATGTTTAGTGGTTGGTAGACATGTATGTTTATAAACTGTGCTTGTTTGTTAGAAATGCATGTTGTGAACTTGTGTTTGAAGTTTGTTGTTAAGTGGGGGATTGTGGTTCAAGTAGAGAGACTACAACCCTACTGAGAATCTTCCCAGATTCTCACCCTACAACATTTCAGTTGTGTTAGTGCAGGTTCAAGATCATTGAGGTCGTGCTAGGAGTCGGGTGTAAAAGATTAGTTAGATAGATTTTAATTTATTTGTATTGAGTTGGGGCCATGCGTGGCTTTGTAGAGGCTGAGCCTCATGTTTTTGGTTTTAATTTCGGGCCGTGTAATGTTATTTCTTGTTTAAATATAAGTTTCATCCTGTATTTTATAAAGATGTTACATTTACGTACCAATTAGTCCCTGAAAATACACGAGAAGTGTTTACACTTTTTAATATCTTAAAATCATTAAACTACTACATTTTAAGTCCTTTTATCCTTGAAATTAGTCCCCAAAAAATGGACTAAAGTGACTAAAGTGTATTAACTTCCATGGTTTTCAAAGAATAAAATATGTAAACTAGATTTCCGAAATAAGTTCTCAACTTATGTATCTATCAAGAATGAGTTATATGTTTACTCTATATACAACTCTCAGATTCTGATAATCAAAGTTTGAGTCTGAAACTACAATTGCTAGCCTTGATGGTTATCAGATTATTAGCTAATAAGCTATCCACCACTAACATGCACTCACACAGTATTCTGACCTTTCTCAGCTTCAATCTTCCAAGTTCAATAGCCATTGGTGCATCCACCTTAAGCTCCAATGGAACCCTTCCTGTCTGCTGTTGCTCTTGCAGACCCTTCATCAAGGTGCTTCCTGACTCTACTTCCCCACTTAAGGACACATCAATCAATGTCTTGTTTTGATGCCCTTGGTAGAATATGGGCAGTGACCCTTCACAGAGCTTAGTTTCTTTGTACCACACACTCACCCTTCCTCTTTTCTCATAGTAAATACCAATCTTCTTGTTGGGGTTGCTTGCTGTTATCTTCACATCAAATTTTGCATATATTGTCATGTCATAGTTCAGCCTTAGATCACTTATCCTCAAACTGTCGATTGAGTAAATCGGAAGATTTGGTTTGAAAACCAGGTAAAGGGTTCCTGAAATTGCTCCCAAGATTATGAGTAGAAGGAGAAGCAAGCTCATTGTGCAACAAATGCACTTACAGAAGTAGAAGTAGCCTCTCTTTGGTGGTGGTGTGGAGTATATTACCGGCACAATGCGTTGAAACTGAGGAGGATGATGATGCACCTTGACCACTTGATTACCGTTTTCTGATCTTTGATGATCAGCCATGGCTTTGAGAGCTCTGGTTTCTCAATCTATGCTGATATACACCCCTCGGGATCACCCCTCGGGCCCGATGGCGCGG
>QANZ01030463.1:134917-158404 GCA_003254925.1 Chamaecrista fasciculata | reverse complement strand
AACTTGGTCTTTTTTTTTTTAATGATAGTCGAACCTTTTTGACTTGGTTTATTTTATATAAATATTATTTGTCAAATGCTCAAATTGGTTTTAAATTTATGCTCTTAAATTCATTTTGGTCCTAAATGTTGCAAATTAGTATCATTTTGGTCTCAAATTTTTGAATATGGTCATATTTCTTTCGTTTTACATTCGAACGTGATGAATCAAGAGCTACGTGTTACTTTCGACGAGTATTTTCTCTATCTAGTTGAAGTCGCTGCTAAAAAACAAGGTCAAATAAGATCTCCAAAATGGGTTGCTCGTTTTATAGTCAAACAAGCAAAGCTGGTCATATCTCTTTCATTTCAAGTCCGAATGCGATGAATTCAGATATACTTAATGAATATTTTGTATACTTATTAGTACTGTCATCAAATGAGATCGATTGAACTCAAAAGTAGATTTGGGACCAAAAATAAAAAAAAAATTATTAAAAATGGTCTCAAACCCACTTTCAAGCTCAATTTGATCTCATTTGTTGATAATCTCATCTGGAAAAAAAATTGTTAAGAGTAACTCATAACTTTGAACTCGTCACATTCAGAGATTTGAAACAAGATATGCCCAACTTCACTTGGTTGATCAAGAAATGAGCATCTCGCTTTCGGGTTTGTTGACGACCTTAACTGGATAGAGAAAGTATTCATCAAAAGCAACATGTAGCTCTGGACTCGTCACATTTAAACTTGAAATGAGATAAATATGACCATATTCAGTAATTTATAACCAAAATAAAATTAAATAAACATTTAGGATCAATATGAAACTTTTGAAACATTTAGGACTATAATGAACTTGAAGACATATATTTAAAACTAATTTAAACATTCAACCTATATATTTATACTCGGTGATTGTATAATAATGGCAATAAAAAAATTTATTTAAAAAAAATGGCAATCAAAGTTGGGAAACATTAACAATTTTAAATCAGAAAAAAAATCAGATAACAGCAGCATATGCTAAAATTAACCACAATAATAAATTTGTTTTTTGGCCAACAATATATATATATATACACACCCCATATAGGGNGAGATTTTAATATCTTTTTCAACTCCAAGAACATGATTGAAGAAATAATTATCTTGTTCATTATGCATCTGGCTAATTGAGTTGGCAAAGTACATCGTTTCACTTAAATTAAATCAAATATTTGCATTTAATTACATCAAAAGTACGTACAAGATCCAAACTACTGGTACTTTATTAGAAATTACCTTTACAAAAAAAAAACCAATAATTTGATATGAAGGAGTTATTTTTTGATATTGTTAAGTGCTTTTTAGCGTTAAAATATCCATACATTTGTATGTATAATGATAAAAAAAAAGTATACCTAAACTTAAGAAAGATCTAAAATTGTATAAACAAGTCAATCTCTTACAAAAAAAAAATCAAAGTATTGACTAATTGAATATTAGAAGAGCCCTACATATTAATTAATGGGTCACCAAAATAGATTTTGACCGTGCAGCCTATAAAAAAAAGGTTAGCCTACCGTGGGAAATTGAAACTGAAGAATGGGTCTCCAAATTCATTCTGAAAATACTAATTATGAAAGTAATTATCAATTGAAAGTGTGAATATTTTCTAGGGCAGTGTATAATTTCATTTTTGGAGAAAATAAAAGCGGGCCCCACAAAACTAGAGTCTCATACCCCAATTGCTTGTTTGCCAAAAAAAACAACAATTGGTTCATTTTTTTTTTTTACCAAAAAACAATTGGTTCATTGGATTTAAGTGATTGATTATTTAATTGAAGCCTACCCTGGAAACTAACATCCCTAGTTCTCTATGTAGCTTATTGGCTAAATAAAATAAATATTATATATCTGTGTACTTTTATTAAAAAATAATTTTACATTTATATGAATATAAAAATATAAGTCTCACATTATATATGATTATCCTATAAAAAACATTATATACGATTAAAAATTACAAATGATCATCCAAATAAAAACTAGAAACTACTCTCCTAGCTGCTTCTTGACTTTATCCTTTAGATTATGTTTGGAAGTTAGACTTGAAGATAAGATAAAATAAAGTGGTTATTAATAGAATGATAAAAAATGGGGTACAATACTTTGTGTAAATAACTAAATATATTATTTGAAATCTTTAATGAGGAAATAGAAGAATACCTATTAATTCTAATTTATTTACAAGTTATAATAAACTAAAAATAATGAAATGATTGATTTATATTTTTTTCAAACATTACCTCTAAGAATATAAAGTACAAGTATATGACTAAAGTTAGAAAGATAGCCAATGTGGGTTGGCACAAGTGGTTAAAGATTCGGACGAAAAACCTTTGCTTCATCATGGACAAGGGTTCGAATCTCCTGAAGTCACTTAATTTCACTTGGTGGGCATTCCTCCTCGAGAAGATCCCTTGGCGCTCAAGGGCTAATTGAGTAGCTGTTCTGAGTAAAATTGCTTGCGATTTAGGCCTGTGTAGTAATCCTTTGGGTTGGACCTCTGTCGGCCTTTCTGACATGCCCCTGGCGCCTTGCCCGGTAGTTCTGGGAATGCCTTCCTTTACTACCACTTTAACTACAAAAAAAAAAAGTTAGAAAGATCAAAATATAATAGGTAAAATTATATTTTAAAATATTTGATCTACTCATTTTCATCATCAACCTCTCAATTTGGGGTACAAAAATTAAATTAAAATGAAATTTTTATGGTTAAGAAGAAATTTTGAGGTATTCCTTTATCATTATATTTTAATAAAATAGTTTTAACTTATTTTAGTCATTTCAATACATTTCACTTTCTATCCAAATATAACGTTAGCCTTTTTCTTTTTTCTTTTAAGTTATAGAGAGGCCTCAAATTGTACGACGTACGTGATTGAGAGGACCAAAACCTTAACATTATAATTTTTAAAAGAAATTAAAATTATTGAAACTTTTAATTTTGTACTAAAGATCCATTTCAATCTTAGTTGTCCAAATAAAAAAAAGCATAAACTAAACGAAATCATAGATCGGACTGATTTTTGTTTTTATATTGAGATTGAACTGATGGTGGAACAAATGTGATATTTTCAATATCAATATAGAACAAAAAAAATAGTTTTATGACTAAAATGAAACTCACCCTATAATTTAAGGACCAAAACATTCATTAAAACTTAGTGATAACTTTATGTGATTCTAACCTCTGTTTGATATGAAACTTATAGTGATATAAACAAATCATATTCATCATTAAATTTTAGTTAATTAATATCATTGACAAAGTTATAAAAAGCTTACCAAGTTTTACAATTTCATATTATTTAAAGCAATAAAAACAATCATATCTTAATAACTAAATCAGTAGTTGTTCTAATTTTTTTAGATTAGATTTCGTCTATACAAAAAAAATGGCCAAAGTATAATTTTGATAATTTATCTTTAGGATGAATTACAATCTAACTCTTTATCTCTCTTTTTGTGTGATTTTTGTCCAATATATCTTCTAATAGTTCCACTCATTGCTCTCAACAACTAATTAAATATGGTCAATTGGTTATATATCTCGCTTCAAGTCCGATCGCAATGAGTTCAAAGCTCCATGTTACTATATATTGACAAGTCCTTTATTTGTTTAGTTTGAGACATCAACAAATAAGGTCAACTTGAATTTTGAAAGTGACAACTCGTTTCATAATCAAATGAGCGAAGTTTCATACCTCTCTAGTTTTAAGTTCAATTGCGACGAGTTCGAAGCTACGGGTTACTTTTAATGAGTTTTTTTTTTTCTTTCTGATAAGTTGGAACCATCAACAAATACAATCAAATTGAGTTCGAAGGTGACTTTCCATACTTTTTTACTTTTTGGTTTAATTTGATCAGAACCATTTTCGGGCCCAATTTAATCTTATTTGTTGATGGTCCAAACATGATAAAAATGGGATTTGATCCTCTGCATTTCCTTATTCATACATTTCTTGTGAAGTTAGAGAGAGAAAATATGATTTCACGAAATAAAAATATATAAGACTCACATTTTCTCTTTCTCCCTCTTCTTTTCTCTTCATTTTTCTCTCATACTTTACTAGAAATGTAGAGAAAGGAACTTTAGAGGATCCATTCTCTTCATTTTTATTTCATTTCAGTCCTTAACATTTTCTATAAGTTTCATAATTTGTTCATAACTATTGAATATGGTCACATCTCTCTCATTATAAACTCAAATGTGATGAAGTCAGAGTTACGTGTTAAATTTCATGAGTTCTTTCTTTATCCAATTGGGGTCATCAGTAAACGAGATCAAATAAAGCATGAAATTGGATCCGAAAATGGATTGCTTTTTTTTATAAATTTGGTCATATTTCTCTCGTTGTCGGACTCACTCTCATGCCCAATTTGACATTGTTTGTCGATAACTCCAATTGGACAAAGAAAGAACTCATCAAATTTAACTCGTAGATCTGATTTCATCGTGTTTGGGTTTGAGACGAGAAAAATATGACCACATTTCAATAGTTAGGGACCAATTATAAAATTTCTAAGAAACAATAAGGACCAAAACGAAATAAAAAATATTAGGAACCAAAATGAAATTTTAGGTAAACATTAGGGACTAAAAATAAGATTTTAGCCTATTTTTTCTCTCTATATCATTTAAATATAACAAAATAGATCATGATTTTTTGTCTACCTAGTACCTACACACACAAAATGGGACATAAATTGGGGGAGGGGGAGGGGGGGGGACTTCTTCGAGGTTCTATATAATTTTTAATATTATATCACACATTTAGGGAGAGGGGGGCATGGCCCCCTAACCCCCTTCCTTCCGCCGCTAGTTAAAAAGATATCAAATCAAAATCGCAAGAAAAAAAAAATAAAGCTAAATTACAACTTATCTTATCTTACCAAAATTGTACTCTGAGAGAAAAGAAAAAGAAATTCTCACTCACTTAGGATGTAAAAGAAATAATTGCCTTATGCTTAATCAGTATGACCCAATTTTACTGTAGTGTTCTCTCTTTTTTAATGTCTTAATTAAAATTAAAATCCTTCAGCATTATCTTTAATTGGTTTATGTTGATTTTGTGCGTCTAATCAAGTTCATTAAAATTACATTCTTATTTTGAAGATGAGTGATTCTGCTTCCAAAACTCTAGAATTCCGATTCGGCAATAATTAAATGTGATTTACATAGAGATGTTTCCGTGGGAAGCTTAGAGATTTTTGGGCCTCCTCTTTTGTTGATAAAAGATTTTTTTTTTTTGTCATTCGTAAAGAAACAGATACAAGATCCAATCCACTAAAGGATGGAAGAAAAGGGAGTCCACCAAGGGGAACAAATCAGTCCTAAAAACACAACCCTAAACTCCCTAGAACACCATGAACCAACCAGCGCCTCCATGAAGAAAACCAACCCGGCAACACACCAGATGGCAGCGAGATCCGGCACCGAACGCTGGAAAAGGATGATCTTCACATAATTTCTAGGTAGAAAAATTTCACCCAAGCAACACACAAGGGTTGAAGAAATTAAACTACCCAAACAAAACCCAAAACAACTCTCAGCCAAACATACAACAAAGAAGAAGAAAAACCATTAAGCCCAAACTCTCATCAAACTTTAGAAGATCTTCAAGAGTCTACTTCAGCGGTGTAGATCTGGAAGAAAGTTGTTCCAAAAAAATAAAGAAAACAAACAGACAAATAAAGTAAAACCTTCCCCAGAGGAAGGGAGACTAAAAGGTGTGGAAATCCAAAGGAGAGAGTGAGGAAATTCAAACATGCCACCAAAATGGGACAGAATGAAAACGCCACTCCAAACCTCCCCCTTACAGTTCCACCACCATCAAAAAACTAGAAAACATAAAAAACAGTGAAAAGGGACCGTTGGTACTGCGCCGGAGCCGCCGTCGGGGTCGTCGTCGGTGCCGCCACTGAAGCCGCCGCCGAAGATGAAGCCGAAGCCGCCACCGGAGGCGCCATGGACGGCGCCGACCAACAGCCCCTCAAAGGGGCAAATGAGATCTCACGCAGAAACCCTAGCAGAGAGAGGAGAGAAATATTTTTGAAGCTAGAAAATTGAGCTTCTTGATAAAAGATTATTGAGTTGAGTGTTTTTGAGTGTTGATGGAAGAAAAGCTTATAAATAAATGGATAAATTACACAAAATGGTTTTGTTGTCTGGCCCATTTTTAGATAGGATTCTTATGGTTTAAAAAGTGTCAAATTAGGGCTTGCGGTTTCCGCCGTTAGCAAATAGGGTCCCAAGTGGTTTTTTCCATCTAAATTAACAGAGTCAAGTTAGAATGAATTTTAAGGTGGACTGTTTTGTAATTTGAGTGTTTTTTCTATTAAAACAAACTAAAAAAGGACTATTTTGCAATTTGAACCAAAATGCAATAATAGTAAAGCAACATATGGAGTTCACGCTGATGACTTCGTCCAGCACGCCTCTTCTGCTATCAACTCCATTGTTAGTTGAGGTCGACTTCCAATCGTAGCTGGTGTTTCCAATTCTTACATCAAAACCTTGGTGAATCAATTTGTTGCGTCTCCATCATGCTACGATTTCTGCTTCCTCTGGATCGACGTGTCGCTTCCGATTCTCCATTCTATCATGTGCGATCGAGTCAATCGGGCGGCGGAGGCTGGCGCAATGGACGAGATTCATCAATTGTTCGATCCTAGGGTTGATTACACAAGATGAATTAGAAGACCCAAACACAAACATCATCGTTACCCTGTTGCAGATCCACGCGAATCACAGAAAACACCCACATCCGCCGCCGACCAGGTCTGTACAGAACTCGACGCGAATCGCCACTCTCCAAACCCAGAATAGTGCCGGCGACGTTCACTAACCCAGCTTTTTTCAGTTATTCACGAACCCAGAAAAAATAAACTCAGATCTCCGCCGCGAACCATCGCTCGTCGTCCTCCGTTGATGAATGCCGGCGACGAGCCCATCCTGCTGAAACGCGATCTTCTTCGTTCACGAAACCAGCAAGCTTCGTCGAGTTTATGCAGTATCGTGTTCCTGATTTAAACTTCCTCCTTTTTTATTTTTTGATAATAAAAAAGAACTTGGCTCAAATTTCAAAACAGTCTACCTTAAAATTTATTCTAACTTAATTCTATTAATTTGGATGGAAAAAAACTACCTAGGACCCTATTTACTAACGGAAGAAACCACAGGTCCCAATTTAACACTTTTTAAACCACAAAAACGGTCAAACCACATGGTAACCATATCACTTATAGAAAGATCAGAGAAGATACAAGACATACGTCACATCTAATGTCTCTATATATATTGAAAAGAACGTACCTACATGAATAAGCAGAGTAGTATATGAGTTATATGGCTCACTTTGCATTAGCCATGAAACTGTCCCTCATGTTTTTGTTCACCACTTTGGCTCTCTCACCACCGTCAACCGCCGCAGGACCCTGCCGGATTATCACGAAGCTCGTCTAGCGACTCACCGATTCCCTCGACGACATCCGATCGCCGGTGAGCGGCAAGGTCTCCGGCAGCAATTCATGGCCAATGTCTCGTTTGGAACGCCGTCGGTTCCTCAACTCCTAACCATCGACACCGGCAGCAACCTCCTGTGGATTTAATGTCTCCCATGCATCAGGTGCTTCAAACAAGGAAGCCAAATCTTCAACCCTTCGAAATCCTCCACGTACTCTATCATACAATGCACTTCTCCTTCTTGCTATGTTAAACCTCCTGACCAAGGTTATTAAAACCGGACCGGCCATTGAACCGGTCGAAGGAGGAGTTCAAGGTTCAATGGTTCAACCGGGGTCGGACCGTTGACAAATAAATAAATTAAAAATAATAAAAAAAACCTATATATGATAAAATTTTAATTCAAATATTCATAATTAGGTTACAAAAAACAATTATAACATTAATATATTAATACAATTTTCATAAATTAACATGAATTAATATAGAGATAATCAATTTTATAATGTTCAACAATATAATATCATCCAGTGACATTTTATGATCACTTTCTCTATCAAATTTTGGTTCATAATCAACATTCTCTAATATTTGACCCATAATTATAAAAAAAGACCAAAAAAATCAAAAAACAAAAAATAAACTAAGACTGGTTCAACCGGTTTGCCTCCGGTTCAGGCCGGTTTCACCGGTTTTTGGCCGGTTCCCTCCGGTTCAGCCCGGTTCTCTGTCTGGCCGGTTATTAAGACGACTCGGACCGGCCTAATGGCCGGTTCCCGGTTCAACCGGCCGGTCCGGTCCGGTTTTAATAACTCTACTCCTGACAAATGCGACGCTGCAAATAATTGCCAATTAAAATAGAGATATGTCGATGACACAGAGGCGATCAGGGTTATCGCGACGGAGGATCTCGGTTTTATAACCGAGGACGAAGAATTAGTCATTCTTCCCCACGCTCTTATGGGTTGTGCACATGATGACTTGCCTAATGGAATTCTTGGGCTCGGCTCATCAAACTATTTCTTAGTCTCCCAATTGGGCTCGAAATTCTCGTACTGTTTGGGAAGCATAAAAGACCCAAAATACCCATACAACGTGTTGGTTTTAGGGGAGGATGCTGACATGGATGGTGACCAGATCCCATTTGAGGTTTGTTAGGATATGATTTTTTGGTTATCTTTTAAATTTAAATTGATTCTTTAGATTTTTAAAGATTCAATTTCTTTTGTAATAAAGCAGAGACAAGAATGCCTTTTGTATGGCGTTGCTGGAGCGTGATGATTTGAATGTGATTGGAGGGATGGCTCAGCAGAGTTACAATGTGGGTTTTGATATTCATGCAAGAAAAGTTAACTTCCAAAGGATAGATTGTCAACTTCTAAATTAGTTCTAAGTCTCACACTCTCTGATTCTTGATTATGAACAAGTTGTATAGCTCATATAGTGAGTGAGGATTGAAGTCATAACAAGTATTCGGATTTTGATGATCTTATAATTTTATTATGTCACAATAATGATATATAGTTATAACGCCAATACGCACAGAAAACTTTCTATTATGTTAACAACCATTAATAATAAATTAAGGTAGTATTTGATTGGATATTATATTTTGAAGAATCAGTTAAAGAAATCATTAGCTGCAGTTAAAAATGATATATATAGTTATAAAGGTCTCATGACCTAGGAAGCATGGACACTGACACGGACACGGGACACGATACGGACACGGACACAGCGACACGCTAAACTCTCAAAATTACGCGACACGACACGCCATATATTTATATATATAAATAATTAAATATTCATAATTTTTAATGAAAAATTTAAAAATTACAAGTTTTATTCATAATATATGTCATATGTATTATTATTTTCTCTTATATGTCATGTTAAAGTCACAAAAAATTAATTTATATTTTAAAAATTATGAATATGTGTCGTGTCGGTGTCGTACGGGTGTCGGACACTGACACGTGTCCGACACGGTACACGCCCTCAAAATGAAGTGTCCATGCTTCTTAGCTCATGACACATTCTCCAATCAACATCATGTAACATTTCAACTAATAAAATTCATTTTATACTTGAGTCAACGGAACACTTCAGAAGAGTCAATTTTATTTCATTTCATTATATATATATATATATATATAAAACAAAACTTATGAAATGCATTTAAAATAGTATTTTAGTTAAAGTCCTTCTCTCATATAAATAGGGAGTCAAACGTATAAAAATTAATAGTTCGGGTCTTAAATTAATATTTTAGTCAAGATTATCGTCAAATTTTGGACGGCATGATCATTTTTGTTAACGAGCAAATCAGATACCCTTATTTGACACTTTTTAAACCATAGAGACCTTTTCTAAGTAATTGTACAGGATTGAGAAATGAAAAATAAAAAATATTTCTAAAAGGAACTAAAATTAGGTTTTATTATTTAAAAAAAACTATTGCATTGAAAAAGTCATTTGTATATTCTACGAAATTGTGTCAACATTATTTTTATTTTAATGGTCAAAATCTCATTTTGATATCTAATGTTCATCTTAAATTTTGTTATGGTGTCTAATATTTTATATTATATTTCGGTTTTTAATGTTTTTTAACAACTTCATTTTGTTCTTTAATAAATTCTATTGAATATTATTATATTTCTATGAATAGTTCATCAAAATTACATTCTTATTTTGAAGATGAGTGATTCTGCTTCCAAAAACTCTAGAATCCTGATTCGGCAATAATTAAATGTGATTTACATAGAGATGTTTCCGTGTGAAGCTTGGAGATTTTTGGGCCTCCTGTTTTTCATGATAAAAGATTGTTGAGTTGAGTTGAGTTGACAAGCTCTAAATAGTGTTAATTTATTTATTAAATATCACTTTTTATATTATTTAATATTATTTTTTTATCATGATTGGTCATATATAAAATTTTTTATCACGTGTCAAATATTGATTGGAAAACTTGACGGATATAAAAAACTTGATATAAATTTTGCCCATATCTATTGTTACCAAATTTAAAGTCAAATCAATAATTTTTGATTGATTTAGCCATATCACTTACAGAAAGATACAAAAAAAGATACAAGTTAGTATATAAGAAAAAAACGCACCTCTTAAAAGACTCAAAGTCTTGACTGCCTTACAAGTTACAGTTTAGAGTAAATTAACAATTTAGTCGCTGAAAGATCATTAATCTACCAATTCAATTCTTGAAAGATTAAAATATACATTTTAATCCTTAAAAGATCAAAACGGTATACTAATTACTTTTTTTTTGTACTAAATAATATATCGTTTTAATCTTTCAAGGACTAAATAGTATACCGTTTTAATCTTTTAAGGATTAAAATATACATTTTAATATTTTAAGGACTGATTTGACAGCTGGTGATCTTTCATAGACCAAAATTGTTAGTTTGCTCTACAATTTACTAAGACGTACCTCACATCTAATGTCTCTATAATCTATATATATCCTAAAAAACGTAGCTACATGAATAAGCAAAGTAGTATATCTATATCATAATTCATGCATGGCTCCCTCTGCATTAGCCATGAAACTGCCCCTCGTGTTTCTCTTGACCACTCTGGCTCTCTCACCACCGTCAACCGCCGCAGGACCCCACCGGATTATGACCAAGCTCTCGTTCGGAATGCCGCCGGTTCCTCAATTCCTAACCATCGACACCGGCAGCAACCTCCTGTGGATTCAATGCCTCCCCTGCATCAAGTGCTTCGAAGGACTTGGTTTTCTAACTTTTGATCAGGGATTAGTCACGGTTCCCACGCACGCTTTTATGGCTGTGCACATGATAATGATGGATTCAATGACCAACCCAGTGGGATTCTTGGGCTGGGCCCATCAAATTATTCGCTGGTCACGCAATTGGGCTCGAAATTCTCGTATTGTTTGGGAAGCATACAGGATCCAAATTACCCATACAGCGTGTTGGTTTTAGGGGAGGATATGATTTTTAACAAGTTTTGAATTTAATATTTAAAGATTTAGTTTTTTTTTTTATATATATTCGATTTTTGAATAAAACAAAGATTCATATACTCTCTAGCAGGTTTACAATGGCTTCTATTATATTTAACCCTAGAGAGCGTGAGTTTGGGAGAAATGACGCTAGAGATTGACCCTAGTGTTTTCAAGAAAACGCAAGAAGGAAAAGGAGGGGTTGTGATTGATTCTGGAACGACAGTGACTAATATGGTGGGAGAAGCGTATAAAGTGATAGCTCCTTCGAACCCTGATGATTTGTGTTATGAAGGTGTGATTGAGAGGGATCTCGTAGGGTTTCTCGTGGTCACTTTTCAATTTGCGGGAGGGGCTGAATTAGGTTTGGATGTGAATTTTTTTTGACTTTTAAAATAAAAAATAAATATGTATTTTAGAAATCTTGATCACAAAATGTTTTCCCATTTCGAAAGGTGGAATTTGAACTCCTACTACTTAATTAAGGGACACACACAAAAAATTAAAGTGCAGAAGAGAATACCAAGACAAGTATTTAGTTCTTCAATAAGATAACTAAGCACATACTTGTGAGGATTCCCAAACATAACTCTTCTAGATCAATCCCAAGGACAACATTCCCCGGACAAATTATAATTGTATTACTAGCTAATTTCAACACACAGAAAGGAAATGTTAAAAAAGAAAAAAGAAATGTTTAGGTTTACCATACGATGGACGTGACATGTTTCATTAAAACTTTAAAAGCATGACCATAAATTTTTGCCTTTCTAGCATATTTTGATTATTTTGTTTTGGTCCAGCTGCAGATCGAAGACATAAACGGATGCTGATTTATCAAATCAGAAAAAGGATATCTTATTTCCTATTCAACTTACCGATAAGCTAGAGCACCAATGGAAAAGTATCCATTCCTCCTACACAGTAGGAAGCATCATTTCAGAAGAGCTCATATGCAAGAGAAAAGGTTCAGAGGTAAAAAGTTAGCGAAGAGTGCCATTGATGAAACTGTGCCGCAGATGCAAGTTTATGAAATAAAGGAAGCAAAAATAGTTATGTTGTGTATATACAATTCTAAATTATCAAGAAGCTCTCATGCTCTTGTATTTGTTGTTTGTTTGTGGATCTCATTTTCTATGTGCAGGAGAGAGAGAGAGAGACAGACAGACAGACAAGAAGGGGAACAAAAAAAAGAAAGGAAGGCAATTTTGGAAGTCGATTTGCTTATAATATTACTGTAACAGTAACACCAAGACATCAGTTCTATCTTGTTCTCTAGATTGGTTTCTAGGCAGAGAATGCAAAGATGCTTACTGTAAACAACTTCATGCTACAATTTTTAAATGTTTGCTGCCAGAAAGCCCTATGTGTTTGTTCAGAGTATAACTGCCACTCTTTCTCACTACATGTCAAGTTGTGTGAAAGGGCCTCATTCTTACTATTTAAGCTTATTCTGTCCTGCAAATGAATCTGCAACCCAGCTAAATACAAAATAGCAAATTCAGTAACATTTAATCTCAATATCAATGGCATGGCATCTTCTGTTTTTAGCTTTCTCCACATGCTGCTTCTCTACCATTGGCTTCACAACTACAAGCACCAATCCCCTCACTAGTCCACCATCTACCTCAACTGCTAAACCTCAAAGGTTTGTCTCTAAACTGATTCACCCTCACTCTGTTCTTCATCCACACTATAACAGTAGCGAAACAGCCAAAGTCCGAATGGAACACGATATCAAAAACTCAATTGAACGCGTAGCCTATTTGCAAGCCAGGATTAACGGTTCTTTGGTTTTGGAGGATTACCATGCTAATCTTTATCCTGCAGCATCCCATACATCCATACTGGCCAAGTTCTCAATTGGCCATCCTCCTATCCCACAACTTTTTGTTATGGACACAGCCAGTTATTTGTTATGGGTTATGTGCATGCCTTGCTCAAATTGTGTCCCACATCCAGGCCAAATCTTTGATCCTTTAAAGTCCTCTACCTATGATCCATTATGCATATCACCCAATTGTGACTATTACAGCCAAGATCAACTTCAATTTAATGTCACTTATGCAGACAACACCATTGTATCAGGAAACCGTGCCCGCGAACGTCTAGTTTTCGAGACATCTGACGAAGGTACTAGTGAAATACTTGTAGAATTCGGGTGTGTTCACAACATTGGGTTTAGTAGAGAGTCAGGAGGATATAACGGAATACTAGGACTAAACAATGATCCTTTGTCTTTGGCTTCTCAAATTGGCAATAAATTCTCTTACTGCATAGGCAGCATCACCGACAGTAACTACAATTATAACCAATTGATATTAGGTGAAGGAGCCTATCTTGAAGGCTACTCAACACCTTTTAATGTGTATGACGGCATGTACTATATCACAATGGTAGGAATAAGTGTAGGTGAAAGGAGCATTTCTGTAGTTCCAGAAGCTTTTGAGAGGAAATCAGATGGCACAGGAGGAGTCCTCATCGATTCAGGGTCTACAATTACCTTCCTAGTTGATGAAGTGTATAGTGTGTTATTCAGAGAAATTAAATATATCCTAGATTGGTCCTTTAGGCAAGTTAGGTATATAAATGAGCCATGGCTTTTGTGCTATTTGGGGATTCTGGGCAAAGATTTAGTTGGGTTTCCGGTAGTCACATTCCACTTTGCTGAGGGCGCAGATTTGGCTCTAGACACAGGAAGTCTCTTTATACAGATGACAGATGACACATTTTGCATGGCTGTGGGTCCAATCAGTTCGACTAGTCTCTGGTTTAAACCTTCAATTATTGGCTTATTAGCTCAGCAAAGTTACAATATGGGATATGACCTCGATAATCAGCAAATTTACTTCCAAAGAATTGACTGTGAGCTTCTTACTGAATGAAGGATGCTTCCTAACTCATTTTCCTACAAGTATTGACTTGTTTTCCTTTTCTAGACTAACACTAGCTTTTGCTTCAACTACATATAAATCTGCAGCCCTACGCTTTTGATCATTTAGCTGTATTTTGTACCCTTACAATTTCAAGTCCATCTTGTCATTTCCTGGGCTTTTGTTTCGTTCACTTCTGAATCCTTTTCAGAACAAAATTTCCTTGACTGGGAAAACTTAGGGTGTGTTTGGATTAGAAGTAGGTAATGAAATGATGATTTTATGTAATGAAATGGTAATGAGAAAATTATGTAATGAAAATGTAATGAAAATGATGTTTGGATTAGTTTGAGATGTAATGAAAAAAATAGGATGTGAAATTATGAAAAAGGGTATGTAATGATTGTGGTTGGTTGAAATAAATATATGGATTTTTTTAAATTGTATAGGGGTAGAATTGATAATTGATAATGGAAATAGATAGAAATAAAAAAAAATAATATTTTGACTTTTTGGTAATGAAATTGTCTCGGAATTTGTGCTAGATGTGAATATTTGTAATGAAGGTTGGAGTAGTATTATGTAATGAAACGAAAGGACCAAAATGTAAATAACATGAAAATTTTTAAAAACCTACAATTTGGTCTATGATTTTATATAAATTGAACGAACCGGTCCTTACGAAAGTGAAATATATCTCTTAGACCCGTAAAAAAATTGCATTCATCAACGATTGAGTTTCTATATTGCAAAGTTTCCTCCAAAAAATAAATTGAAGGACCAAAATGTTATCCACGAAAAAAATGTGGGACCAAAAGTTATATATTAATGAAAACGCTTTGTCTTTGCGGGGTAAAATTTGGCCGTTGATCTTCACGCACAACCCACCATCCACACTCTTCCTTCCACTATCTCGTATACCGTCTCATATTCCACAAACCCTAACCCTAGCCGCTCTCTTCTTCCCCAAATCCTCTCCTATCGCATCGCAGCCCTGTACGAAGCCACCGCAGTCGAAGATCGGTCGTGGTTAGCTGGTGGTCGTCGGTGTCAGGTAAGTTATTTGTCAATACAACTTTATGGAAGGAAATCTATGATCTATAAACCCTATAAATCAGCACAGTGGAGTTGAAACATTCAGGGTATGTTGTTATCGGTATGTCAAAATCTTTGCGTTTTGTATTTGTCTGTGTACTTGTATGCCTTCGACAATATGGAGGAGAGAAGGAGGAGAGCGAAGGAGACAAGGAGGAGAGCAATGTCAGGAACTTCATCATCCGTCGTTTTGGGGGTGTGTTTTAACGGAAATTACGAAAATGCCACTGAGTTTTTGAAATTACCATCTACCCATTCAGTGCTTTTTTTATTATTATTGTAGTATAGGTAATTATAAGTATTTGAGTAGGGGTATGTTAGTATTTGGATATGTAATATGTAATGAAATGAGTTTGTAATGAAATGATATTTTTGTAATGACTTTATAATTGCAAAACAAACACCCATATAGCACTGTAGATGAAGTTATGTAATTAAAATAGGGATAATGAAAAGATAATGAAAAAGTAATGTTCACCCAAACAGTCCCTTACCTTGCTATATATTCTGTCAATGCTCTTTGCTAAAAATAACCTCTAACAAAATCTATAGAAGAAATGCAACCTACAAAGAATTTTCTGAAGTACTTAATGCAGTAACTTCAGCACTAGGACAATTATATTTGTATTGTTCATTTTTCCAATATGCTAAATTTCTCTCTATCTTGTTAACCATAAATACCACCAGCATCACATCTTTCATATTTACATTTGCAAAACCTCGATTTGGTCTCTGTATCCGCTGAATACTATTCTCCATACTTTGCTGATGCAGGCAAAAACAGCAGTCTATTTCCTTTCTTGTAAACCACGATTTGCAATCTTTGATTTCTAGCTTTGGGCACTTGAAATAAAGGAGCAAAAAGATAAATTATCTAATCACTAAAAGAAATAGACTGATTGAGAATAAAATGGAACATTTATTTCGACATAAAAAATGTTGTTTTACAAGTTCATTTTCACTCTTACCATTCTAATTCTCTAATGCTAACACTCTTAACTACTAGGTGACAAAGAAGTTCTTTTTTTATCCAGACATGTTTCTTCAATGCTTATCTCCAGTTCTATCCATTGCCCAGCCACCTGTATCAAGTCCTTCACACAGCCAGTTTCCTGTTGCATGGAAAGCAAGCTCATTCTCACATTTTTCCTAATTCATATAGTTTTGTTCGAGATTTTAAGGCAAAAATCATGGTCAGGATTGTCCACAAAAAGAAAAGGAAATCATAATGGAATGAGCCAAAAAAAGAAAACAGTAAAAGAAACATGAACATAGTTCAGAAAGGAATACTTACACTTAATCCAATAAAAGGGAAGAGAGAGAATCTTGTCGATTAAAGCCTAAAACAACAATTAGGATATGATCCGTTGCCTTTATTGACACTTTTCATGAAAATATTGAGTCGCAAAAGCTCTTTCAGTGTATTGTGATTGAGGCCATCCTATTCGATGGAAAATTAATTATTAAAAGGAAACTACCAAGGAGAGGTATCAAAACATTACGATACATGCGTTGGCAAAAAAAAATAATAATAATAATACATGCATATAAATTTTATTTTCTTCTATAAAATAAGCTCATCATAATTAAGTCCATCCGTCAAGTACTGCAAAAACACTGCTCAATGGGTGACATTTTGTCACAAAAGGCATCATGGTAAAAAAGAATAATAGTAATTTCAGAAAAGTAGCTTGAAGCATAAAAAATATGGCTATAGGTTAAAGGATAACATAAGTTGCAATAAGAAAAATGACAGTTTTATTATATCCTCAACATATGCCTAACCAGAATCATTGTTAGTGAAGTCCTTAGTTTTCAAAAATACTTATAAACTTAGCTACAAACTCTGACTAAATAAGACAAGGGCGTAAACATATAAACAGTAATTATATTTCCGAAATCTTACAGTGGATCCATTCCATAGTAGTACTTATTGACTTCAGTATCCTTCTGATACTCTGATAGGCATTTCAGTACCTGACAGATAAAACTGCAGCAAGGATAGAGCATAATAGGAATAGTGAGGTATTGGAACCAAAATGCAATTGATCAGCTTGTTAACCAAATAAATATTAAAGCCAAGTCATAAATGACCTGCCATTGGCATGATTCCATTGTTGCTGAGGTGACTGTTCCTTTAATTAATTAACTTTAAGTCTCCACCACGGAAGTCCCTGGTTTTCAATATTATTAACATTAGCTTCTTAACTCAAATATTATTTGCATCTGTCAGTCAACCATGTTATAAATTATCAAAAAATTAAATGAGGACGTCAAAGATAGAGACAGGCACAACACCTAAAAAAGGTAATATTGGTTAAGTAAATTTATTGACCATATTCTGACTGAACTTTCAGTGTTTTATATTTGAAATTAGACATTAGAAAATCAAGTATCTGTGTTCAGTTGATTCTTGTTGATCTACTATGGTCCTACCTATATCATGGTGGGTAGTAGATGCAGCAGAGCCACTTTATGGTATCCAAATCAAAGAATAGTGAAAAGGAATGACTCCCAAACCTACGAACATAAGAAATTACTAAGCCTGCATGTAGCATTGTGTCAATTATGTAAGTGTGCCACAGTTTTCTAACACAAATTAAGGTAATATATATATGAGGAACTTTACCTGAAGTGCACTTGCAGGATTCACTGGTATGAACTAATTGCTTACGCATCAATGAGTGGATTCCTCGCTCTAAGAGAAATTCTATTTCCGATTTCCCCCTTTAATTCAGCTTGTAGACTCTTTCAAGTATAAAAGCATTTCTTTCACCACTTGAGCAGCTTTCTGTGGCTCCCCCTTTGAATAGAGTGCAACAATTCCAGAATAATAGGAGTCAAAGTCATGCAACCTAAATCTTGCCACATGACTGCCATTATTTGTTGATACATTGCTCACATCCTTGGCATCACAATATCCCCTATCCAAATCAAATTTGTCAGAGGACAGGACACACATTTTAAACTCTGAATCAAAACCCTTTGATTCATAAATTTTCTGCTGTTTATGGGATAGTTGATTAGATGTCACCAACCTTCGAGCACGAAAAAGCATAGATGCAATTTCATTTAGAACTCTGACAGCTTCTTGAATTCTTCCTTGCTCACACAAGAAAACAAGAAAATCACCTATAGACTCCGTCTCAACCTCACTGTCAACTATGTTAATGAGCTCTGCAACAGATTTGGACTGGAGCATTTCTCTCAAGATACTCCTGGCTTCTTCCATCCTCCCCTTAGCACATAGACCTCTTATCAAAAATAAGAAACCCAAAAAATCAGGCAATATATCCTTCCCCTTCAACTTATAAAAGAATGCAAGAGCCCCTTCTAGATCGCCCCTATGGCAATAGCAATTTATTACAGCACTAACAGTAAAACAGTCAGGCTCAATAGATTTCATCTCCATATCATTTAGAACCTTTAAGGCATCATCCAGTTGACCAATCTTAGAAATACCGTCAAGTAAAGAATTGTAAACTTGTACTCTTGGTTCAAATCCCTTCAGGACCATTTTCTGGAAAATATGTTTTGCATCTAGCAGATATCCCTCTCTACATAGGGCATAAATTAGTGTAGCATAAGTTACTTCAGAGGGTGTCAAATCAATTTGCTCTAATGAATCAAATAAACGAAATGCCTCAATAAGACACCCCTCACGGCACAATCCATTAATAATTGAATTATACGAGACTATATTCAAAGTGATCCCCTTCTTTTCAGCAAGGATACAAAGGTCCAATGCTTTATGTACATATCCTCCCTTGCATAAGCCATCAACCACAGCAGAATAATCAACAACGTCCATGGCTGGTAAACTATCTTGAGCCTCCATGACAAGCTTATATACATCTAAAGCTCTACCCTCCTTTATAAGAACCTTTAGAAAAGAGAGAGGAAAAGTGACTGCTGAAGAGTTATTCATTGTTTTTTCAAGAAACCAAAAGGCAAGATCAACATCCCTCAGACAGAGGTACTGTACAATAATCTTTAGTACCCTTGGTTCGACTAGGCCATATTCTTTTATGAAGCTATTCAAGAGAGGCAGACTTTGCTCTATTTTTTGATCATTAATATGGCTTCTTAATATTGAAAAATAAGACTTGCTTGTGACAGTTAAGCCTTTCTTCCTCATCCTCATGCACAATTGATATGCATCCTCAACTAATCCCTTTTTGCATAATAACCACATAGAATCATTACATATCATATTATACATGTCAGGTCCCAATGCTTCCATTCTACAAACTAAATCTAAAGCCTCTTTAGCACTTTTTTCTTTAAAAATTGACTTTATCAACATCCTATATATACCTATATCAAACACAAGGCCTTTATCATTGAGTTCAATAAATGCCTCAGTGGCCATTTCCACCATACCTTCCTTGCAGAGGCCATTAATAACACTATTGTAGCATGCAGGCGAAGAAATTGATGTCCTTCTGAGTTCGTCAAATATCTCAAGTGCCTCGTCAATTCTACCTACCTTGGAGTACCCATCAATCATTGTACAAAATGTAACAGAATCAGGAACTAGATCCATTTCCGGCATCCCTCGGTAAAGTGCACGAACATCTTCAAACGCCCCCACCATAAATAATGCTTTTATAAGCACATTACACATTACAACGTCCATGATGATTTGAGCTTCTTCTAGTCGTCTCTTCGTTTGCAAAATGCCTGGGATGTTCTCTTCCTCAGCATACCCATGCAATAGGGTACTGTACATAATCACATCTGCCGGCACAATTTTTGAGAACTCATCCGCCTCAGCCGTCCTTCCAAACTTGCACAATCCATTTATTACAGTATTATATGTAACAATACTAGGACTAATCCCATTCTTCTCCATTTCATCAAACAAATGGTACACATGATCAAAATCCCCTCTCCGGCTGAATCCATCAATCAAAGTAGCAAACATAAATTCATCTACTTCAATTCCCAAATCTTTGATGCTCTTGAAAACAGTCAATGCTTGCTCTAATTTTCCCTTCTTACAATATGCCGACATAATTGCAGTGTATGTGACCTTATTAGGTTCCTGTCCATCTTTTAACATCTTGGCCAAGAAGCTAGTAGCCTTGTCTACATCTCCTAACTTGGAAAAGCCATCTATGAGTATGGTATAGCTGATGGTATCATGAAATATACCCTTGTCCACCATTTCTCTCATCTTCCTCAACACCTCTATCAGAACTTTCTCTTCAATATATCCACAAACCAACTGGCTATAGAAAACAACATCCAAGGCTAGCCCTTCCTTCTCCATCCTAAAAACCAAGTCGCAGACTTCACTGACCCTTCCTAACTTAAAAAGAGCACTTACAAGAGCTGTGTAAGTCACAACATTGGGCTGCAAAGCACCAGAACTTGAGGCATTCTCGAAAAACCCTAAAGCAAGTTCCGGTTTCCCAATCTTACAGAACCCTGAAATCACCGAACTGCAAACGAAATTATCAAACGGGTACTTAACTTTCGCATCAGCCATCAACTCCAGCACCTCAATTGCCTTAGCCATGTTTCCCTGAGAACTCAATTTATGAATTATCGAGCAAAAAGTGAAAGAAGAAGGCAAGATATCGCGGTTCCTCAAACAATCCTGTAATACAAAGAACGCTCTCTCAGGGTCATCTTGCGTGATTGTAAGGCCTTGAATTAGGGTATCCCACATCCGAGTTACAGGAAATTCAGTCGACCTCATAATGTGGGTCTTCATGAACTGCTCTGCTTCTTCGAATTTGTGAGATTTGAGAAGAGCCCATGTAAAGATCGATTGAGTTCGATGGTTTCCTTCAATTTTGTTCAAGTTCAACTGGGAAAAGAAATGCACAATTAAGTCGAACTTGTGGACTCGGAAGAGGAAGAGAATGAATCGGTTAATTGATTTGAGAGTAGGAGGGAAGCCGATTTTTAGTAATGTCTGCAAAGAAGATGTAGAAGAAAAGAAAGAGCTACAGCGTCCTCTGTCGAACAACATGGAAAAAATGCTTCAAATTTCACCACCAACAAATACCCTTTCTATCCACACCTACCATCTCACAAACACACAAGAAACAAAGGAGTGAACCAAAGAGTGTTTTTCTTCGAAGTGAGGTTTTGGCCGAGAATTCACCTAAAGGAGAAGAGAAAAACTGAGGATCCATAGAGGAGGAGAAAGTGATATGCTACTAGGTTGAATCAGAATAACATGTGAAGTCTTATTAATCTTCCTCAGCAGACAAAAACCCAGGATTTGCATTTTCGTTTTTGGGGTTTCTGACGAGTAACGATGAATACGAGATTCAGATTCGGGTTTTTTTTTTTGAAGGTGTGAAGCTATGGGCTTGTAGTTCCCTGTAGATCTGAGCCATAATAATTTTTGGTACGCTTCATTTACATCATAGAAGGTACAAAACTAACAAAGGCCTTCAGGGATGGGCTACTACTGGAGGCCCAGTCCGATGTATAAAATTTACATATAATAATATTAAACTATCATTGTATATAATTTTTTTTTTTAAATATATTATATAAAAGACAATGTTACAGGGATGTGTGTAAAATTGTGTGTAATGTCGAGATGAGAAAATATGATTCAACGAGTAGGAGAGCGATTGTAAACTCTTTATATGTTTGTCCTTATATAAAACATACAAATTGACTGAAAGTTGTACATTCCGTCATGCAATTATATATATTGTATAAGTTTTTTGGCCTTTTATTCTCTATTTTTCATTATTTTTTATAGGTATTTTTATAAAAAAAGATTTGAATATGAGTTTATTGTCTTACAAAAAATTAACCCATTATGCTAAATCTAATATACGACATCGAATTGGTGGGTTCCCCCTCTCTTTTTCATTCCCTAGACTCCACTCCGAACAAGATAACTACAATGGATCTCTAAAACGCTTCAAAGTAACCGCTCGCGATTTTCTCCGTTCTTCATTGGTGTTTTTCTCCTAGGCTCTTCCTTAATTTTTTTTTCGTGTTATATAGGAAGGGATTGTATTAATTGCAATTCTTCCCTATTTTTCATCTTCTGTTTTTAAGTTTTTTATTGAATAAAGTCAGATCTTTGTCCCCCTGTTTAGTGGTGGTTTCATATAGATTTATTTTTGGTTTTAATCTTTCCTTGTGAGAGATCATGCTCCAATACTAGATCGTGATTCAGTGTTTCAACAAATTGATGGAAGAGTTTATGGCATATACATTTGGGACGAATATTACTTTTCTGATATGCAGAGAGTATCATGGTAAACATTCTGTTGGCAACACCAAGATCGATGATGACTTTCATCCTATAGATAGGATTATTTGTACTTTAATTTGTTATTATAGTTCAATAATATTTACAAATTATTCTTCTACTGTTTTATCAGATTGTAGTTCTCTGACTGATTGTAAGTGTCGTCTGGCGTTTCTATAATATAATTTGGCACGATGCTTTAAAAAAAGAAAAATATACGACAATGAACGAATAATGCCGTAAATTAATCATTTCACAAGATATATATACAACACTCAGCACAAGATTCTACTATCTACAACATTTTAAAAGGAGTACAGCTCACCCAAAATGCCAGCTCACTCTAACAGCATACAACAAACCATGTGCAGTAAATTCTTACTAATTTCAATATTCCTATGTGCCTAAGGCTGCGTTTGGCTTAGGATTATAATGTCATTATAATTCCATTACAATTTCATTATCTCCATTTTCATTACATAACTTAAGCTACCGTGCTATTTCGGTGTTTGTTTTTCAATTATAAAGTCATTACAAAAATTACACTTCATTACAAACTCATTTCATTACATATTTCATACCCAATTACTAACATACCCCTACTCAAATACCTATAATTACCTATACTCTAATACAAATATAAAAAAACTATTTAGCAAAATAGTAATTTTCAATACCCTCATTTATTACACTTACAACTTTCTCTCTCCACTCATCATTTTTTCTTTTTTCTTCCTCTTTTTCTTATTCACCCCTCTCTCTCACATATATATTTTATAATTATAATATATATATATATA
>QANZ01030463.1:79609-133600 GCA_003254925.1 Chamaecrista fasciculata | reverse complement strand
TTTTTTGCTTTTTTTTTTTTTTTGACTCTTTCAAACGTTTCAAGCTACTCTCACCAGTACTCACAAATTCTTTCTTATACACAATCATAAAACATCATTATTATTTATTAATAATACACCAGTGTATCCGTGTAGGCTTCGTTTAATATGTGATTTCTGATTTGATTCTATTGAACTTATATATGTCTCTCTATAATTGGACTGATTTACTGAAACCAAGTTTATTAAAAAAAACTCATAAGAAAACAACTGATAGGGAAGCTGGGGACCTAGGTAAGTGAGTGGTCATGCCCTTAACTTACGGTCAAGTTAGAAATTTTGGTGTATGAAAAGGATGGAAGGCTTTTAGGTGAACCCCCCACTGATGTTTCTCAACTAATAACAATTTTTTTATGTTTTCATATATAGTTTTGAAAATTTTGCATCCCTTTTTTCAAAATTTTATATTATATAGATTGTATACTTTAAAAATTTAAAAGTAAAGTCACTTCAAATAAGTTGTCCATCATTTTTTTTTGTTTCTCATTGATATTTATCACTGCAGACAACAATCTAAAAAGAAAAATCTCATAGTAAAAAATCGAATATGATTTCACCGCATTACTTTTGATGCAACATGAATATAAAGAAACTGTTGAAGCTGAGAATCTTGAAATTCTTTTACATTAGCTTTGAAGAAAATTTTGTACATTCAAATAATAAAAAAAGTCCTTTTTTTTTGTTGTTTCTTTAAGATCAACTTCAGGAAAATTTTAAGATCCCCAACTTGATAAAATTCAAATCCAAGAATAAACAGTATGAGCAAGGAATTGGTCAGAAAAACAAAAAACAAAAATGAAGTATCCATCAATTTACTAGTCCAGTCATCCATCACTAGTCAACCACAATTTTTCTTTCCATTGTTGCTTTTATATAATATGGGTATAGGCATCTTCTCTTTGATTCAACAACCACCATAACATCCAACCACAGAAGAAGAAGAATCAGAAATGGGAGGCTGTTTCTCTTGTGGATCATCATCTTCTTCTTTCAAGAATGTGCGTGTGGTTCATCTGAATGGCCATGTGGAGAATTATGAGGAAACCATTACAGTAAGGCAAGTCATCACTGGTATGAGTAATACTAATACTAATAATCCACCAAAGCACTTTGTTTGTACTGCAATTGACCTTCTTTCTCCTTCCTCAAAGCCATTCATGAATGAAGACACCTTCCTTCAGCCTGGCTTAGTCTATTTCATGCTTCCTTATTCTATTCTCCAAGCTGATGTTTCACCTGTGGACATGGCTTCACTTGCAAAGAGGCTCACTGCATTGGCAAAAGCCAAAACCAAGCCATGTACTGTTGATAATAAGTCCTCCTTGGGAGAAAGAAGAGAGCAATTTAGTGTGGCTTATGGAGGAAAAAGACCTTGTAGAGTGAGGCCATGGAAGCCTATCTTGGACACTATCAGAGAGAAATCATTCAATCGGAGAAGTGAATCAGATTTGCAAGAACATGATTATTGATTGATGTTTTTCAGGTGCTGAAATCTTAGTTCTTAGATATATATATATATATATCCTTTATTAATATGGCAGAGTATATGAAGTTGTTCTTTGAACATTTGTGAGTTATTCTCCAACTAATGACCGAGTTCGTTCTGATTTATTTATTTTTTTGTTTCTCATATTTATTGTTTGTTGGAGAAAATTCTGTTTGAGAAATTGTCTGATCTTCTCGATGAATAATCAAACCTAAGTTAATCAGAAGATTAGTCTCTTTCGCTTGATCCAACTCCGATTAATGTTCATTCTGATTTGATTATATTTCACCTAGAATTTGGGTGCTTCAACAAAGAGAGATGTCTAGTAAAATCTAGAATCCTACTCAAACTATAACTAGACTAGATTGATTTAAAGAAGAAAAAAAACTATGTAACAACATATAAATGAAACATATTGTGCCTTCTGTGCCTGCAAACTGGCAATATGATGATACTAATGTAATATACAATGATTACAGATACAAATAATAATAATAATAATAATAATAGTAAATTATCCAATTAAAGGGCTGTGATGGGAGCAGGAGGGACCCATTTCTCAATGGGTGAACATTCCCATCCACCTTCTTTGCTATGAGACAGTGTGAAATGTTTAGGAATCCAATTCTCTCCTTTTGCCTCTCTTTCTCTTTTCAGTTTCCTCTGTTTTTCCTCCACAGCTTTCTTAACTTCTCTTGCTTTCTCCCAGTCTTTGCTCATTATGGCTTGGCTCAGCTCACTCCAAACAAGTGCTGATTCTGTTTCCCACACACTCTGATAAATAATAACAAGAGAACAAAAATCTGTTAGTATTTTTAAGTGATGAATATGATGTGACAAAAATATGAGTAAGCGAGTTTATTATAAGTATAACCTTTGGATCCTTGAGAATTGGAGTTTGGAGACCTGAAATGGCTTCATTTGCATCAAATATCACTTTGACTTTCCCATCTCTTCTATCCTTTACTGAAACAGTTCTGCATTATGACATTGGATAAGAAATATGACACTAATTATTTCAAATCATCACAATTAGCTTGAGACTTTAGAGTTAAATATAATACCTATCCCAATGACCATCAAGATCATAAAGAACTTTGGAAGACGAAGAATCAATGATCTTGCCTTGGATGCATCTATGGTTTGCACCACGTCCTAGAAAAGACTTAGCTTTGTAGTTTAACTCAGCCACAAGACCAGTCTCTAGGCACCTTATATTAACATTACCAACCCAATCAGTCCCAGGAATCGGAAGACTTCTGATTAAGAGGTTAGGAGAATTCATTTCATATGTTTCTCCATGATTTAGCAACTTCAGCTGTCGTTTACCAAGAACTTGGGCATCCACTGAAGTGCCTGTATGTATGTAACGTAAATTCTTCTAATCAAGATTGAGTAATTTAAATTAGCTATGATTATTGTATCAAGATAGATATATATATATATATATATACCATGAAACTTAGGACAAGGTTGTTGACACCATATCATCTGAATGTTCTCCTTCTCATCAGTTGCATGTAAGGCTGATACCGGAGGATGATGTGAAACCTGCAAACATGAAAAACCACAAATTCCGAGATAATGCTCCATTCCAAAATTAATCAAAAACCATCTAAACTTAATTTAAAAATGTTAAATTGCACTAAGACCCCCTGAGTTTTAAGTTAGTGGCAAAAACACCCCTAAGTTAAAAATTTGGCAGACAGACCCCTGAGTTTTCAATTGTGCTTATTTAAGATCCTTGAGTTTTAAAACTTGACAGATAAACCCTCTAAACTTTCAACTTTGCTCACTAAGACCCCTAAATAGCCTTATTTAAAAAAAAAAATCAAGGGTCTTGAGTGAACAAAGTTGGAAAGCTCAGGTGTTATGTTTTAAAACTCAGAGGTTTTAAGTAAGTACAGTTGAAAACTTAAGATGTCGTATTTTCTGCCCCAAACTTAAAACTCATGGGCTATAGTGCAATTTAGCAATTTAAAAATAAAGATATAAATCTGGAGACTATAGAAAAATTGGATGAGAGATGGTAGGACCTGTTCTAGAAGTAGATGAAGGTTGCCATTGGAAACATGATGGGTCTCTCCAATAATGGGATTATAAGGAGCAACACCAAAAATAGCAGGGCGTGTGGTAGAGATGGACCACGCTACCACAGATGTGAAGCGATCCACAGGATTCTGGCCACTGTTACATCTGCTTAGTAAGTCCCCACGTGTGCAGTATACCGACTCACCATAACACTGAAGTTGTGATTTTGGAAAGTTAAACAAAGGAGGTAGCTGCACCCACACATACACAAACATTATTATTTTGTTTTTATTTAAGATACATCAATTTTATAGAAAAATATTAAACTAAATTCATCTTTATCCTCGGAAGATGTAATTAAGATCAATTTGGTCATTTTGTTCATATGTAATTTAAAGGTTAATATATTTTTTAGGTCAAATTGCAAATTTGGTTATATATCTTTTGTTTAGTTTCCAATTTGGTCCTGTATATTTTTTTGTTGCAGTTTTAGTACTATATCTTTGCAAAAGGTCCCAATTTTGGTCATGTATCATTTTTAGCCCCATATCTTTTAGTAAAGTTGCAGAATTAGTCACATATCTTTGTAAAAGGATCAACCATTAGTTGATCTTTTAGTAAAGATATAAGATTACTTCTAAACCTCACCGAAAGATAAATGACCAATTCTGCAATTAATCCAAAGGTATGGGACTACATTTGCAATAAAAAAGATATGGGACCAAATTGGAACCTAATTGGAACCTGACCAAAAGTGCAAAAAAAAAAAAGATATAGGACCAAATTGAGAACTGAGCAAAAGATATGAAATCAAATTTGCATTTAAGCCTATTTTTTAATATGAATTGTTAATTGTAAGGGTAAATTACACTTTGGTATCCTGTGGTTTGACCCTATTTCACTTTGGTACCCTGTGGTTTGAAACTTGACACTTTGGTACCCTGTGGTATTCTCCATTAACACTTTGGTACTCTTTAGAGCTATTTTATAATTTTAACCATAACAAATTTCGCAAAAATTACACATTGACCCCAAATTTTTTTAAAATTTTTCATTTTAGTCCTTAGATAATATGTATCTAGGGACCTATTTGTAAACTTTTGAAATTTTTTTGGGGTCAATATGTAATTTTTGCAAAATTTGTTATGGTTAAAATTACAAAATAGCTCTAAATGGTACCAAAGTGTTAATAGAGAATACCACAGGGTACTAAAGTATCAGGTTTCAAAGCACAGGGTACTAAAGGGTCAAACCACAGGATACCAAAGTGTAATTTACCCTAATTATAATGTTAATAAAATTTAGAATCACTTAGATTTGTTATAATTAAGAATCAAATTATTGACAATTATGATATTTCAATAGTGTATATGAATTTATAGACTTAATAATAAGTTTCCTATTATTTATATTAGACTGAATTTAATTCATTGCTTGTTAATATATTTTTGGAAATTCAAACAAGTGGGACATATTGTTATTTAATTAATTAATTATTTGACAATGACTAGAATTGTAGCTCTACAGGTGGACCCACAATCGGAGATAATCCCAAGCTTGACCAATGATAATTGGACATCAATCGAAACAAAAATAAATAAGATCTAAAGTATGAAATTATATGATTGGCTTTCAGAATGCATTTTTTTCCCCTTTTTCTGCATTGCATGGATGCCACTTGTATGGCGTGTCATGTCTCCGGTTAAAGGGCGTTATTGAAGAAATTTATTTCGAACATAGAAACACTCGAAATCTCTGTTTTTTCTTCTCAATAAAAAATAATTCCTCAAAGTGTAAATTTGGTCCTATGTTTTCTTGCTAAGTTCCCAATTTGATCTTGTATCATTTTTTGTTCTATATCTTTATAAAAAGTCTCAATTTGCTCTCATATATTTTGTTTAGGTTGCATAATTGATATCATATTTTTACAAAATGATCAATTGTTAATTGATACTATTATAAAGATGTGGAACCACTTATGCACTTGACCCAAAGATATATGATCAATTCTACAATTGACCCAAAAATATAGGACCAAATCTGCAGTAACAAAAATATGAGACCAAATTGGGACATGACCTAAAGATATATGACAAAAAATGCTAACAAAAAATATTAAAGACCAAATTGGAAACTAAACAAAAGATATGAGACCGAATTTACACTTTGGCCAAAATAATTTCAAAGACTTGAGCTCCCTCTAACATTATTCCCAATTAAATTCCTTTTCAATTTTCACCAACAAAGTTATAGTATAAGAGATATTTATAATTATAATTAAAACGTTCTAATACCTGGAAATTAGTAAGATCAGTTCCGGGCCTTATATTATTGAATAGGCTAAGAATTCGTTGCAAGAGATTAGGGGCTGCATATGAAGCTTCTGAGCCTCCTTCTATTGATAATGGCTTCGTCAGTGTCACTTTAATATCATCCTCATTGCTTTTGGTTACCTGCAATATCCACCACAATAATCCATTAAAAGTGTTTTTTAATCACTAGAATAATTTCATAACATATAATTATAAACCTATAAAGTGTCCCAAGTACAAACAAACGCATTTGGCGAGATTTTAGCCTTTGGATATGGTACTTGGGACAAAAGTGGATATTTTATATTATTATTGCACTATTATTTCTTTTGTCCTAATCCTATATTACTCTTTCTCGTGCATCACGGAAATTATATATCGCCATCCAAGCTCGCATGTGAATTATTAAACCGAGGTTAATGCTGAACTTTTGCTCCAAGTGGCATAAATAATTTGGCAATTACTTCTTCCATAATTAATAATTATGAAAAGTAAGGGAAAAAGATATACTATAATAGAGGGAGGGATTGAGGGAATAGCTTTACGTAAAAGCTAAGGAAAATTATTTCGGAAAATGGAATGCTTAATTAGATACCATGATTAATTATTTAGTAAATAATAAAGAAAGCATCTAATTGCAAATGATTACATCGATATCAGCCTCTTTATACTATCACTATACACATCTTCTTATTTTAAAGAAATAGATTATTGCGAATCAGGTTAGATTTTTATGATTTTATCCAATACAATTTCCTTACAAAATGAGTTAACTACTTTTAATATTATATTAAAAATAAAATCACAATCTTATATTAAAATTAGTTATTTTGACAATAAAAAATATATATAATTTCAAACAAATTAAATGTAATTTACAGAATTCCCAAAATGCTAACATAATTTTTGTTTTTTTCCGGTTAGCGATGAGTACAATCTTCTTATGGCCTGCGATGCACCCAACGAAAAAGACCCATCTGACACATAATTTACGCATGGAACAGAATCTTTTGAAGTCGAAAATTTCATAAAATCCAAAAAAAAAACAGTCTGGCATCCAGCAATTCAATCATATTAATGAACAAAAAAAATGTAAATATAGCATTCGTTATATCAAATGGTCAAAGCCAGCAATAGTGAGAACAGAACTAACTTTTGATAATGACAAAAGAGAAATCCATTTCATAGCACTTGAGCTTTTTTTTTTTTTTTTTTTTTTNTTTTTTTTTTTTTTTTTTTGTAATTGCGTTTCTGGAATCTGGAAAAGTAAGGATAATCGTATTTTATTTTACTTTGCATGCTATCATTTTTCTTGGCGTTAAATAAACGATAATGGGAAAAGCAGAAAATAAAGAAAGAAAAGGACTAAAAAGTAAAAACTGATCGAATGCCAATCAAATCAAGTAAAGTATATGCGAAAACAACAATAATAATAACCACTCTCCACATTTCGCTTTCACATTCGCTCACAGAGATAGCAGCGAATTTAGAGAATGCGGTTTTCTCAATATTTGATTTTTTTAAAAACAAATTAATTATTAAAGGATTTAGATATATCGATTAGTTTGAGAAGAAGATCATGAAAGAAACGAAAACAGAGATTAAAAAAGAAGAAGAAGAAGGAATGAAACAGAAGGCGTAAGCGTACCATCTGAAATTCGAAGAAGGAAACGATGAAGAAGATGAATAGACGATGTCGATGTGTGCTTGAAGTGGTGATTTTGGCCTTTGGAAAAACGAAAAGGCTTTTCTGAATTATGTTATATATATATATAGAAAAACGTTTATATTAATATATATATATATTATGATCTGTATTCAGATATATGATTTTGGCCTTCGTGTACAGAGAGATACCATGAGAAAGTCGATGAGGCACAGAGAGGGCTCTATTTATATATAAGCTTGGTTTCCTGCTTAATAGTTGGAAACTGAAAAGCCAGGAGTTCATTTTATTTTATTTATTTCCTTTCTTGTTTGTTATTTTTCAAATATAAAATTAAATTAAAAAAGTTTCGTATGACATAACAAAAAATTCAACTATTAAAATTAAGATTACGTTAATAATTTAATTTCTGAAAAATAATAAATTAGTTAGTTTAGATTTCAAATTATAAAAATATAATTATAATTACTTTAATTTTTTTAAAAGATATTAATGAGAACTTGGTGATAAATATAATATAATAAGTTATATACTTATTATATGCGTGGAAAAGTATTGATAAAAACAAAATTTATTAAGATGATTTTTACATTTCAAAAAAATTAGTCTCTATCATTGAATAGTAAATGCTTCTTAATTTTTACAAAATAATATATCATTTAAAAGTCATCCAATTCCTTTCACACATGACTGGTGTTGACGGAGTGAACGAAAATGTCTTGATTGGTTGTCCACTTGTCCTTGTCCTCCTTGTTATCTTATTTTATGTTTTCATTTTTATTGAAAATAAAAAATATGATTGAAAATATATTTTATATAGTTTTTTTTAAAAAAAATTAAAAACAGATTGAAAACAAAAAATGTCAAAAGAATATTTTTAGTATTTCAAAAAATGAACTTATGATATTTTATAAGTTTATAAAAAATAAATTATTTAATCATATTNAAAAAAAAAAAGTAAGGAAAAGAGAAGCAGTTGGGAAGGGTGGCCCTGTTTTGGGAATACACGTAGTGAGTTAGTCACTTCAGTCTTAACTCTTATGTTAGTACTTAGCAATTTGGTTGTCTTGTTTGTTTTTAATTAGCCAGCAGCAGTGGGGTTTGTTAGTGTAATGTTTTTATTTGTTTTTTAGTTTATACTTTATAGTTTTTACCCTCCTAATGTCACAATTCTTTTGTTTTTTTTAAATACAAATTTAAGTACATGTTGGTAAGGGTATAAGGTCAGAAAGTTTTCCAGTTTTTAGATTTTAGTCATTTCAAATTATAATTTAAATTGAATAAATCAAACTAAACAAATACCACATATATATACATTCTAAATATGTTTTCATTTTAATTAATAGATTATATTTTAAAAATCAATTAAACAAAATCACGTTTTTTTTTTTAAGAGGCAATTTAGGTGAGTTGTGGCCTAACGGCTCACAAAAGTCAAGGTAGACTTCTAAGTTCTATGAACACTTACTGATATATTTATAAATCACTTATCAACAAAACTTTCATATTGACAGTGAAAATTAAACTCACAAACTTATGAATTATAAGTTAACTCATTTTTTTTTGTGAGAAATCAACGCATCTTTTTAATCATTCATTGATTGCATTCTTCAATCAACGCATTCTAAAATAATGACACAATTTTGTGAAATTTAAAATTACTATGATATAAGATATCACATAATTTTCTATAAAAAACAAAAAGACATCACATAAATTAATTTTCGTCCTTATCAATTTGTTTGCACTCAACATAAAAATACTGGAAAAACTTAAAGTAATTGTTATAAAGAAAAAAGATTCTAATTCAATCCAGATCTTTCCTCCTTTGTAGCTTTGTTAGGGCGGTATCACATACTTTCCTCCTATATGTGGGGTCATTGATGACTCGATATCACATACTTTCCTCCTTTGTAGCTTTGCTAGGACGGTATGGTTCGTGCTGTCAATCACCTACCGGTATCATCTCAGAAGTTGTAGTTTTTGCACTAGGTTGACTAGCTGGATCATACGATGGAAGCACAACAACGATCGTTTCTCGGAAGCTTGGCTCACTATTCTAGTAGGTCTTGATGTTATTTAGAATTGTAGGAATGGAGCGGTTTGGAGGAACGCAAAGCCAGACTCGATTTCAGTCATTACGATCATTAAGTCTTCGATTTCATTTTACGTTAATGTCTCTGATTGTTCGTTATCTTCTTCTACTTTTGATGTTAATGCGTTTGAGTATTTAGCGTCCTCAAGTCATGATTTGAGGGGTCCTTATCCCCCGGGATCATAATTCTAGGACGTTCGTTTTGTACTCCTTCACCGTTTTTATATATATAAAAAAAAATCCAGATCTTTCTATAATTTAAAATAAAAATATAAATGTATTATATAAAAAATTTTGAAAAATTAAACAACAAGATCTTAACATGCTTGAGTCGTTTATTCTAAATCAAGACACGCACTCGGGGCATGATAACATTTTTAAGTAAATTAATGATGTGGTGCTAAAGATGATACTTTTCTAATTTAATATATAGACGGTAAAATAAAATTATGTGTTTTTTCTTAAAAATATAATTATAATCAACTTAATATTTTGTTAAAATGGTATACTATTTAGTCCATGAAAAGGACTAATTAGTATATGATTTTGATCTTTTAGGGACTAAACTGTACATTTCAATCTTTTAGGAACCAAATCGTTAACTCGGTGATTTTTTAGGGACCAGTTAGTTTACTCTAACTATATTCAATAATTTGTGACCAAATTGAACAACTATGAAAATATTTATGACTAATATGAAACTTTTGAAATATTTAGGATCAAAATAAACTTAGCTGTATATATTTAGGATCAATTTGAGTATTCGAACAATATTAATAGATTATAATTTCAAGCAAAAAATGCTCATAAGTTATTTTTAGGTCAAAAATCTATTTTGATCTCTAATGTTTATACAAAGTTTCGTTTTGGTCCCTAATGCTTGTTTTGTTCTGTTTTAGTCCTTAATGTTTCTTAAAAGTTTTATCATTAGTGCCTAATTAACTATTGATATATGGTTATATTTCTCTCGTTTCAAATCTCAAATGTGATTAAATCAGAGTTACAGGTTAAATTTAATGAGTTATTTCTTTTCTTAATTTGAGTCATTGGCAAACGAGGTCAAATCAAACATGAAATTGGATAAAAAAAAGTGTCATTTGTTTAATGAGTTTATTTATTTCTCTCTTGATTCAAGTCCAAATGCAACAAAATTGAAATTATAAATTACTCTTAATTAATTCTTTCTCTATCCAATTGGGGTCGTCGGCAAATGAGGTCAAATAATACTCTAAAATGAATTTGGTCGAAACATCAATATTAACTTTCGGAGTACTAGCTATTTGACCTCATTTGTCAACGATCTAAACCAGACAAAGAAATAACTTATCAAAAGTAACTTGTATCTCCGATTTTGTTACATTCAGACTTGAAATGAGAGATATTTGACTAAATTTATGAAACAAATGACCCATTTCTTTAGCCCGATTTTATGTTCAATTTGACTTCGTTTGTCGATGACTCCAACTAGATAAAGAAATAACTCATCAAATTTAACCTGTAGCCTTCATTTAATCGCATTCAAGTTTGAAACAAGAAAGATATGGTCATATTCAATAGTTAGGAACTAATGTTGAAACTTTTAGGAAACATTAAGGATCAAAACAGAACAAAAAAAAATATTAAGGATCAAAATGATAACTTTGGATAAACATTAAGGACGAAAATATGTTTTTGAACATCATTTTATATATGAAGTCAAGTTACAATTAAAAAGCACGAACCACTTAAGCCAAATTATATCCATTACGCAGTAGCTAACCGAGGGAAAGCTCTCAAATTTGACCAAAAAGGTGCGGATGGATGTGGATTGGTTATGGACCCATCTTTAGTGTTGAATATTTGTGTATATAATATATATATATATATATATATATACACATGGGAAAAGAATTCCCAAAAAAGAAATGTGAAATAATAATAAAAAAAATTATAAAGCTTGTTTGATTGAGCTTTTACTTTTGTGTATTTAAAGAAATCTTAAATACAATATTTAAAATATATTTTAGAAGATGAAGAAAAACAAATATTAGTTGATTAAGCCGTTAACGTTTAGACTTTTATCTCATAAGTGTGATAATTTGAATCCTCTAATATATGTGAAGACTTTATTTAATAAGTATTATGTAAATTTTTCTTATAAATTCTTAAAAAGATTAAAACTTTAGATTCCAGTAAGATATCGGTGCTTATTTCTATTTAAGTTTTACTTTGTAAAAAAAACAAATAGTTAAGGAGACAACTTTATATTAGTTGCAGTATTGGGTTTTAGCCGTTTAGGAGTTTTTGACATTATATATAAATATATATATATATATATATAAGAAAACATGATTCTAATTTATATATTGTATCAACGAATTAATTTTTAAATAATTAAAATATATATTTTAGTTTTGGAATATTATTGATATGACATTCTTTAACTGCCTAATAATAACCTCGCTTACTTATCCTCAAGGATGACAATTTATGAGCATCTTTAATGTCTATAAATAAAGTAATCTTTATTACTTTTAAGGTACATACACATTATTTTACTCTCAAACTCTTTAAGATTACATGTTCTCTAGTATTATCAATTGTAATTATCAACTACTTAATTCTAGAACTTAAATTAATATTGTATTTTTGTCTTTAAATTTATATTTTTATTTCTAAATTTATATTTATTTAGTTTTTATAAATCAAATAACTAAATCATCGACGATTATAATATTTTAAAAATTAAATTATATATTTTAATTATTCAAAAGTTCATTCTCCTTGATACAAATTTAAGGATATGAGTAATAAGTTCTTTGTAGACTTAAGGTTTATTTAGAAATCCCTCACGAGTGGGTAACCAACGAGAAGATTTCATAAGACACAAGATAAGTCTTGCGCCGTTGTGTGGGTCGCCGACCCAAGTAGGAGAGTCTCACGGCGCACGCAAGTTTAAAAGGGAAAGATATGTCTTGGACGACAAGTATTTAAGATATCACGATACAGCAAAGATAATCCGGAAATCTCGCTGAGCCGTGGATCTGCGCCGTCGGCGCATCTAACGGCGCAAATTCAATTTTGTTTCCTTGACTTGCGAACAAGTCGACTACTCAGGCCTATAAATAGAACTCGACCCTCTCATTTGTATTTGCGCTTAGATTGGGGAAATCCCAAAATTTGTACTCTCTCTTCTCTTATAATAATATTGGCAGTGCTGCCCGGAGACGTATGCATAATTGGCTAAACTCCGTGATTAAATCTTGTGTGTTCTTTCTTCCTCCTTATTTACTTATTTGTTATTTATTTACGGTATTTCTTTTCTTAGTTTCGCGATAATATTCAATACGTTTGGGTGAGATATTCTGTATTCCGCATATATCCCCGCAACATTCTTTTCAACATATAAGAGTGTTAGACCGTCATTATAAGTTAGTATGCGAATTGAATGAATGATGAGATGAGAGACAGTGAGACGTGTAAGGTTGAGACAAGAACAAGGATGTATTAATAAGTCGACCTCTCTCTCTCCCAGTCCCAGGCTGCCATGCACGTACGTATACATACATCTACACCCACATATATATTTTGCTAAATTGTATTAATAAAATCCCTGAGTTTTAAGTTAAGGGTAAAAACATTTCTAAATTTTAAAATTTGACAGAAAGACCCATGAGTTTTCAATTATGCTCACTTAAGACTTTTGAATTTTAATAAATTTGACGAATAGACCCCCTGAACTTTCAGTTTTACTCACTTAAGATTTTTAAATAGCTTCATTTTTTTTTGAAAAAAACCTAAATTAAAGGTCTTTAAGTGAACAAAATTGAAAGCTCGAAGAATTTGACTATCAAGTTTTAAAACTCAAGGGATCTTAATGCAATTGAGCCTGTATACTTCAATCTGAAAATAGAGATATTAGACGACTATAGACCACACTGAACACTCATCAATAAATTAGTTCAACGTTACATCCCAAACCAAAACCACTTAATACTATAACCTGTGCGTCGTTGTCTATTCTTTATTATAATAACATGCAGGCCTATATCTAGAATAGTTGTCTTACCTATTTGTTCGTACAATATATTGATTATCGTCATAACGACGGTATAGTATATGTCATATATGGATATGGATGGTGATAATGACAACAAATTGATGATGAGGAAATAATTCAAACTCTCGTGCGTGGACGATCTTGACTGTTGATAAGATTAGAAGGCTGAAGTCTGAACACTCTATAGCAACCTGTAATTAATCAGGCCCAAATACAAACTTAATTTCGAGATTGACAACTGATGTAGCTGCTAACTATTCAATTACGACCAATTCTTTCAGTTTTAACTGTCCTTTTTAACGGGAAAAGATCCTCTTCTGCAGTACCGTAGGGATTAATAAAATCCGGCCACGTGTACAGTGATATATATGTGGTGGACTTTTAATTGGTCCCTGCTGCTGCAGAAGGTGGACTTTTAATTCACTATCATTTTTAACATGTCACTAAGCTAAATTTTTATCAATGCCTAACTGTTGTTGCTGATGCCATACATATAACATACAACTGCGCAATTCATACACTTATACAACCAAGCCCAACACTATTTTATCTAATAGTTACTCTTCTAAATTATTTAATATATTAAATAAATGATCAAATAAAATAAAATACTGAGAATTAATAGAAAATTTTTAAATAATTTTCAAATTAATATTATTTTGATATTATTTCAAATAAAATATATTTTTAAATTTTGTAATATTTTCAAATGTATTAGAAACTATAGATAATGTAAAATTTAATTTATACAAATTAAACCTTTTTTATTATTTTAAAATATTATAATAACAAATAAAAATATTCTATAATTTAAACGTTTTAAATAAATTCAACATATATTGCTTTATATATGTGGTGGAGTGTGTGGACCGATCTTATACCCATTTAATCAATGAGTCCATGTGGTCGTAATTTAAATAAAAGAGCAGTACAGTGGTCCTGCAAAGTCATCGTTTAATAAATTAAAGAAGCAAGTTTGTATCTTTTATTAGAGAAAGATATGCATGCAAGATTGGTCACTTATTAGTAGGATTCATGTGGTTTTGTTGTCTCTGATTTCTCTCCATCAATGTCATGTTTTGCATATCTAACTTCTGTATCGCAATTAATTCATATTTCGTGAATGTCATAGCTAGCTAATTAAGGACGGAGGGAGGAATTTTGTAATAGGGGGGCCAAATATTTTTAAACATTTGATTAACGAGAGATAAGTCTTTACCATTTGATTATATTTCTTAAGTTACTTGGCCTCCCTCATTTCACATAATAGCAATTAACCACTAGAGCAAGTGTTATTTAATTGGTTCAAACATAAACGCACACACGTATGTGTGTGGGAAAAACTGTTCTTGTAGTTTATACTAACCGGTAATTTTGTTTCTAATTTTTTATATCGTCAATTTTGTTCTTTTTTAATATTATTTTACATTTTAGTCAATTTTATCCTTTGTTCATATTTTAACTAAATATTAACGACAAAATCTACGTGACTAATTACATGAAATGTAAAATTAGTATGAGACCAAAAGTACACTTAAAAAAAAGACGAAGAAAGAAACATTTCTCTAATCAATGCTCTAAAGATATGACGTTGATTAAAACATATGGAAGATTGAAAAAGAAACAAAAATATTTAATTTATTTTATTTCAATTATTTAGGACTTTTTTTATTGAATTATTTAGGACTTGATTTCACTGACTCATTACAGATATAAAGATAAAAAAATAAGAATAACTTCAAAAACAATTATAAATTTTTTTGTTAACTTTAAAGAAGATACAGTTTTTGCAAAGTAAGATATTATGAAAATAAGTTTAATTGTTATTTTTATTTGTCATGTTAATTGTTTAGATATAAAAATTTATTATTATTCAATAACAAAATTTTGATTATAAATTAAATAAAATTTATAGATATTGAATTAAAAAAATATAAAGAATAAACTGAAATTTAGCAAAAATTATAATGACAATAAATTAATTAAATAGTAAATAATAATGATAATATTTTTATAAAAATAACAATGACAATTTGTTAACTTCTATTTTTATTTTAAAAATATAATAATTAGAAAAAACCAAAGAAATAGTTAAGCCTTAGAGATAATTTAGGTAGGAAAAGACATATAGTTTTAATTGGAGTCTTTCTAAATAGAGATAATTTATTGTTTAGCTCCTAAATTTATACCAAATTAGTTAATCACTTCTTGAATAATTGAAATATTTAATTTGATCATTGAAATATTTCAATTGTTAACTGTTTGGTCCTTAATGATGATTTGATCCCTAAATTTAAATTAATTTTATATTTTTGGTCCCTTAATCTATATTATATTAATACTTTTTTGTCTTTAAATTTATACTGAATTTTTATCTTTTGGTCATTGTATTTGACCTAAGGACCAAATCGTTGACAATTATAATAATTTAGCGATTTGAGGAGTATGATTTGATTATTTGAAATTGATTAGTTAACTCGATGTAAATTTAAAGATAATAAATTTTTTCTTTTAAATATCTCACCGAATCTACAGTACTACGCGGTTCTCACCCTCATACATAAGTGATAAATCACTTTCAAAGCTCATAATACTTATTGGGGAAGTTAGGAAAGAATACATTTATTGAGTGCTTCTTATGTTTTAATTTCTAAATTGCACTACTCATACGGTAAATTTATTATTTATGCTCTTTGTTTGGTCTTGGAGCTTTTTGTTCTAAGAGGCTCTTAAGTTAGTAGACACGTATCAAACATGGACACTGACATAAACACATACGGATACAAACACAATGATACGACAAATTTTAAAAATTACACGACACGACACGACATATATTTATAAATATAAATAATTTAAAATTCATAAATTTTGATGAAAATTTTAAAAATTACCATATCTATTTATAATATATGTTATATGTGATATTATTTTTTATTATTTGTCATGATAAAGTCACAAAAAAATAATTTTATATTCTAAATTTTATGAAAATATGTTGTGTGGGTGTCATACAGGTGTCGGACACGGCGACATGCTGTCAAAATGAAGTGTCCATACTTGATAGCTTGATAGGTTGACACGTATGAAATAGAAATTTTAAACTAGAAAGATTTGTATAATAAAAAAGATGTCTAATGAAATGTTTTTGGGTTTCTACGCTGCTGATTATATGAGATCAAACCTCTCATTGTTAGAATATTTACAAGTTAAGAAAAAAAACATTTTTATATATTTATTTGATTTTTGACTCGATCCGTAGTTTTTTTTTTAATGGAAGTCATACGATTTCAATTTTTGGTTTAGCCGGAGTTGACACCCTTTATGATAAGTTTATTAGAGAAACAGACACCATACCTACCTGGCACTATCCTATATTAATCATGCCAAACGTATATGTTTTATTCTTTATATTTGGAAATAATTTCATAGAATTTATAATTCAATCTATATACTATAATTTTTTACAATTGAATTCCAAAAGCTTCAACTTTATTTTAATTTGAACCCCATGGAATTTATTTCCCAAAATTTGACTCCAGTTTCAATTTAGTGTCTCAGTTCTTTACCTTTTCAAGATAAATTAATATTGCTGAGTTTAGATGTATCTCATCTTTCTTTAAAAAAAACGAAGTTATTACTCATCCTTTGGTTTCAGTGAATTAGTGGCCAAAAAAAAAGAAAAAAAAAGTTTTCATAATAAAAGCAAGAAGAACTGTGTAACCAAGTTATCTTTCAAATAATATTACTTGATTAAAAAAAATTAAAGATGCTATCCCTAGCTAGAACTATCTCAACTTTCTAAATTTGCATAGTATCATAATGCTGAACGAGTGTGAGCAAATTTAACCAGCCAATAGATTCGATCTTGAGCTAAGAACCTTCCTTTGATATGGGAGATTATACAAAATGTGGGCTTACTCTGTTCATAAATGCTTACTCTCTCTGTTTATATTAGACAATAATACGTGAAGCAGATACTATCCAAAAATTTTCATAGTTAACATAATTTATTTGCATGTTAAGCATTGAGAACACAAATGACGGAGTTAATTGAGAGTATAGTGATGAATAAACATTAAACAATAATTCTCTACTTGCTGTGAATTTTATAAATAGTCATCCTGTTTATTTTTTAAAAAAAACTATATATATATATATATTCACATTAACTCGTCTTTTCATTTTCTTTTTGGATTAAAATATTTTAAGTTTTTTTATCAATTTTGATATGTTTCTTAATTAGTTATAAATTTTTTATATTAAGATCTGTATAGTGTTTAATATTTTAAATTAATAAATTTCTTAATTTTAATTTGTAAAAAAAAAACGAGAGTGGTTCTGCCAAGCACCACTACTGCTTTTTTTTTTTAAAGAAATTTTTAAAGACGCATATTCACATTAACTTGTGTTTCCATTTTCTTTTATGGATAAAAAAAAATTACGGTTTCTTATCAATTTCATACATTTCCTAATCAGTTATAATTTTTTTATTTCAAGAGTGTTTTATTTTTTAAATTAACTAATTTCTTAATTTTAATTTGGAAAGAAAAAAACAAAAAACAGAATAAAACTGGCTAACTGCCCATTGCGAGTCTGGTTTTTCTAAAAAAAATTATGAACACGTATTCACATAAACTCGTGTGTTCAAAACAAATTAGAGGACCATATAGCGCAAGTCATCAACCTCTGACATTCCCTTGTCCAAAAAGAAAAGTCCATGCATGCATGCTCACGAAGTTTTTCCACATGCAACAACATATTGTTAATTATTATCGTATAAAAATTTTTTAGAACAAGAAGGCTAACGAGTCATACAATAAAGCTTCCATGATGAAGCACTTTGATAAATCACTAGACATATTAGCAAAAATTTATAGGCTGATAAAAACTTAGAAACCACCTTACCTTTACACCTATTCATAAATATTAATACATTTTAGACCAATAAATCTAGCCTTAACCCTTATTATTTCCCACAAGTTAAAAAGAATATTACAAGCATTACTTTTCTTTCCTGACCGAAGCAAGTTATCTTGTGTATCCATTGGCCAGAACAGGGATTCTTACCTTATGCCCCCTGCTTCCTTTCAGTAAAACCTCTCCAAAACTATACATCCCAGTCACTGAACGAACTGTAAGAGTCACAGAAAACTTACGTGATGCACCAGCTTTGATAGTCAAAGCCGGAGGGTTCACTTCAATGGCAACAGCCGGTTCCATTCTGCCGGTGATCACATAGGTTTCTTCCTCGGCAACATTTGTGACGGTGCGGATGACAGTTTGAGTTCCCACAAGATGGGCGATTGTAATTGATGGGCTGTTTAGATTTGATGGGTGGCCCATGGTAGTGTTACATGGTGAGTTTGTGTAGTTCTTGATCTCATGAACATTAATGCCCGGTGTTGTGCACAAGAACCCCAAGTAATCCTCATATCCTACGAAGTGATTTGATTAGTCAAAGGATTAAACTTTTTTATATCTTTGCTATAAGATTCTTCAATAAAAATGAGAGACATGATGAGATTGTTTTGCATGACCAATCATGAGATAGAGAATATAAAAGATTACCTTCACAACTAATTATAGACATCCTTTTAGTGCAGCAGGTTTTAGAATAAAAGAATAGAAATGAGAAAAAAGAATATCCACATCTTAGCTTAAACATACTTAAAACTAAATTTTAACCAGATCTTTTATGCCATTGCAAATCTGAAAAAGGTAGCAACTTTTACGCCAGTTGTCATGATCATGAACTTTTCTGCTATATTTCCAGTTTATATTTCTTTGATATACTTCCCAATTTTGTTGCAATTATCATGGAAGCCAGGGAGTAGCAGGGAAAAAGTAAATCAGTAGTTTAATGAAATTTTGCTAAACGTTCATACACCATTGGCAGGTGCCACATAGATGCCTCAGACATGACGCCATTTTTCACAGTTCTTCCAAGTTAACTTATACCGTGACCAGTCCTTTGAAAACTTAGGTAAAAAAAAAAAACATTAGTTTCGCCTACCCTGATTCTTGATTTGAAGCTAACTGGCCATTTAGAAAAGAATTAGATCAAAGGAAAAAATAAAAGCAGGAAGAACTGAAGAAGAAAGCATACCTGCGTCAAAGATGAGTCCGGGGTCTAATGCAGCTCTTGGAGTAACATGTCCACTCCCATAATCAAAAGGATTAGCCGTGACAAACTTCATGGCTTCTGTTTCAGAATACTGCTGTGCTTGAAGAGGCCTTCCTGCTCGGTCCAGAGTTGTCGATGTTGTCATCAAGGCCGACTTAATAGCAGCAGGGCTCCAATGTGGATGCTTTTGCTTAATAAGAGCAGCTATTCCAGCAATATGTGGTGCAGCCATGCTAGTTCCAGATATCATGGCAAATCCCTCTCCTGTCCAAGCAATTAATCACTTCAATAAATAAAACTATGATATATCATTATTCTTTCTCTTGTAGCTATTTCACTCTTCACTCTTTAATCGTGAAGGATTCTTCCTATCTTGGCTGATAATGAAAGGGAAAACCAACTGTATTAGGAAGTTCTAATTCATTTCTACTAATTCACGTTACAGCATTAATTACCACAAATCTTACTTGTTCAAAGAAATTTACATTTAAGCTCAGAACATCAAGACAACCTCAAACATCAATATAGTAGTGTACACAATTCTTCTCTCCGAAAAAATAAAACCCTTCAAGCCATTAGTGTACTGGCTCTTTGTAGAAATGCCTAACTCTCCCCAAAAAAGCTCTCAAAGGGAGAGGGTTGCCCCATTATATATATAGTGTTATAAGGCCCTTTAACTAAGCGATGTGTGACTTCAACATGCCCCCCTCACGCCCAACTCGGGCGTGAAGCAATGGGTTATTCCCAGGGCAGCCCACAGTAAGGCTCATCCATCCCACATAACCGCTCTGATACCATGTAGAAATGCCTAACTCTCCCCAAAAGAGCTCTCAAAGGGAGAGGGTTGCCCCATTATATATATAGTGTTATAAGGCCCTTTAACTAAGCGATGTGGGACTTCAACACTCTTTTCTATATGTTCAGTTTTTTTCTGCGTTTCAAAAGAGAGAAAAATAATTGCGTTTCAAACAAAGTTCTTCCAGCCAAGTGCTTGTAACACATAACTTTCATACACTAACAACTTGAAAGAGACCGTAATAAATCAACACTGACATACCAACGTAATTAGGCTCATCAGTTCCATTTAAAGACCAAGCAGCCCAAATCAATGAACCAGGAGCTAAAATATCAGGCTTGAGAAGATCTGCCTCTTGGAAGCTGAAGTCCCTTATATTTGGCCCTCGAGCAGAGAATAATGCCACCTGTGGTGCAGATTTATGGAGAATAGGCATCAAACCATCCCCAATGCTACCGACACCTTTGAAACTCTTCACGCGCCCAGTCCAATCTCTTGATGTAGAGATATTATAATAATCTATAAGTTCCTAAAAAATAGTTATTCGCAAGTAACAAATCACAAGATTAGCATGACATTGTTGCCATCATAATAGCAGAAACTAAGGAGTGGTAAAAGACTTACATCAAAAAAAGGACTAGTAAAAGACAAATAATAGTAATAATAAATACTAATATAGGGCCTACAGTGAAGACCCCAAAAAAGGCTGCTAACACTAACTGTGTAATAAGTTATACGCTAAGAAATAACACAGGTCAAAACTGCTAGCAATTTCATAATGTATCTACTTTCACATAAATATGTGAAGAAAGTTAAGTACCTTTGAATTGCTGACATCTGTGATAAGAATTCCCGGAATGCCAACAGGAACAGGATCAAATTTGGTTCCAGGAGAAACATTTTCCACACAAAGAACAAATCCAACAGCACCAAGGGCCTTGGCAGTTTCGGCGACTTTCTTTATAGATGCAGTACCAACAACAAAGTTAAAAGAATAGCCACAAAGAAGTATATTCCCTTCTACCAAGTTCTTGTTTAAAACCTCTGGTCTTTGGCAATCAGTGGGACTGTATTTCATAACTGAAGAATCTAACAGCACATCAGTTGCAGCAACCAATGTATATGTTCGGTTTGCTTGTGTAGAAGCTGTACAAAGCCATTAGACATCCTTTAGTGAAGTTAATAAATTATTGATATCCAGATATTTTGTCTATTCTTTTGTACTTTTTCTTTCTTTCCCTGTTTTATCTTATGAAGAGAGGAGGTATTAGTTTCATAATTTCACTCACTACAAAGGGAAGATATCTGACATTGATAAATTTGTGTCCTTGACATAAATTGACATAAAACATTTTTATTGAATCTGGTTTCCACTTCAGTCTTCGAAGTCTTATTTTATAGTATCATTTCCTTAATGAGAACAAAGTATCAGAAGAAATATTGTAGTAACTCGGTTTACTCACGTGACAATCCAAGTCCAGCTAATATCCTTCCATTTCCAAGGGTTAGATGGTTTTTATATCTACGATCATCAATTGCTGCTGCTACAGACGCTATCCATGGACTGTATGAGACCAGGGTCTTGGGAAAAGGACCGCCATTTCCAGCAGCCTGTGCAACAAACACACCTGCTTTGACAGCTCCAAGAAGTGTAGCATCAAAAGGGTTCAAATAAGTGGTTTTGGTGGTTGCTGGAGGACTGTTTGGTCCAACCGAAAGACTGAGAATATCCACCCCATCATGTACAGCCTGTTGACCACAAAGTTAGACAATTAGACAAAAACGTAGTAGTAACAGTACTCATATGAGAATGTAGAATAAACAGACTAAACAAACAGTTCAGCTTAATGTTGACTTTTTCTGTTTTGCATCTCTTCATATGCAATTCAGTGTGAACATTTTTCTAACAGTCCAGGAGAAAAGTGAAGACTTAAGAGACCTTTTGAGATTGCATCTCTCCAAACCAATTTATTAGGTCATATACAACATAAAAATTTAAATTTTTCATATTTATTATTTCCAATAGGTTTTCAGACGTTTGGGAAATCAGTGATCCCATGGTCCACAGCACCATAAGAAATTTTCAATTAAAGTAGATGGGTTAACAGAAAATCAATAACAGTAAAGTTGTGCTGTGTTTTTTTTTGGCCTGAAGTTGTGCTATGTTTACAAAACTTTGAAGAACCTCTTTCTTCTATCTCCTTTTCTTTCTCCCCAAAATTTTATTTTAAGGGACAGTCAAAAGAAAAGGTTACTTACGCACCCTTGAGCTACTTTTTAAGCCAAATCCCCACAACAAATGCTAGGAAAGAGAGCAAGTAAACAGGGAGAATAATATAAACATACCTGGTCAATAGCAGCAACAACATCTGCAACAAACCCTCCAAAAAGTCTGTACAGTGCCTTATATACAGCAATCCTGTACACAAATATCCAAGTGTCTGATGCAGCAAAAAGCTATAGTTCCCAGGTTTAAGTCAAACAAAGATCTACTGGATTATTATTCCTCACCTGGCACGGGGAGCCATTCCACTGGCTTTACCGAATTCATGGCCATGCATCCTAACAGGAATGCCATTATTCCCAGCTGCAATAGCTGCTGTGTGACTGGCAGATGATGATGCAGGGAAAAATGAGAAAATGTAAAAACAAAATAGGACTGATTAACTAACAAGACATGGCTTTTAGTATAAGAGCAAATCCTCTCCCCTTCAAATATTAACGAAACATTAAATGAAGCACCACCATCAATATAGTTTCTTCCCGTTTAAGAACTCCAACAAGTTATCAATGTTTAAATAATAACAATTCCTTTTAATATGCTAATGAATGTAAGGGAGTAAAAACAGCATAAACTATGGTTAATAGGAGATTAGTTACAGCATGTTTTGCAAGAGCCAAGAGGGAACAATTTGAATACATTCCCTACTCAACATAATATGGGAGTTCCAAGGAAAGAAAAATCGGCAGGGATGTTTCTAAGCTCAGAAAATAGCATCTTATCACCCAAACCCTTAAACAAGTCATTTCCAAGTATAGAGAAATTAATAGAGAGGGAAACAAGGCCAAACCTTCCATGTCCATCTCCATCCAGAGGAGAAGCAAAATCAATTATAGGGTTAAATGCTCCTGCAGCTATTGCAGCATGAGCAAAATGCTGTGCTCCAATAATCTTCCCATTACAAAAGTTCCTTTTAGTATCAGGATCAACTTCACATTTTCCTCGGTATTTTGGAAGTGGCCTGTACGGGTCAGTATTATGTGTTGCAAAGCTTGGGTGGTGCGGATAGATCCCTGAGTCCACAAATCCAATAATAATGTCCTCTCCAGCCCGATCAAAGCCACCTCCTGTAGGCCATACTCCAGTTGGAAGTCCCAAAAATTGTGGTGTATGTGTTGTAAGTCTCCTCACTTTCCAGTCCCTCTCAACAGATTTCACTCCAGGAGCATGTCTTAAAATTTCTGCCTACTAATATAAGAGGATAGAAAAAGGAAAAGAGAATGTAGAAGTTAATCTAAACATTTTAAAAATTGGTTATAGCCACAAAATTGATGTAGATAAGATAACACAAGACTTCACCTGTTCTGGGGTTAGATGAACAGAAAACCCATTTATGAGATGCCGATAACTATAGAGTTTCTGGTAACTCCCGTGCTCAAACAGCATACCAAGAATCATATCATGTTTATTCTCAAGGTGACGAGCATAAGAAGTAACCAATTCACTGGAACAAGTTTAAAAACCTTAGTGAGCAAATAATTAATAAATGAACAATAAAAGTATACTGTCGGTAGTGTTTTGTTCATATCTCCTTACCAAAACCAAGGGGAAATGTAAAGGCATTGTCTGTAAATTCTACAGAAGTTACCCTAAAGAAGAAATATTAATATATCTGCATTTTGCATAGTGAATCCATATATTTTTCTGAATGCATTGAAGTAAAGGAAAAAAGAAATTGGAAATCTCCAGAAATATATATTGCTGATATAACAATCTGCTAGCTATACCTGCAATAGATCAGTAAAAAAGAGAGAGAGAAAAATAAAGGATTTTTTATGTTTGGTTATCTAAGATGGAATGAACTGGCTCAGGTGTAGGATTTGACACTCTTGCACCTTTAAATACTTTATTATAGGATATGATTTTTATTGATTCCACTATAGGATCGATTTGAAGTAGTTATTAAGTTCCATACTTCTATATCCATTTTTGTAAAAGAAAAAAAACTTGGTAACCATAATCGGCAATTAAATAGATTAAGTACGTGGCATAAAATTTCAAATTTGTATGGGAATCATTCTTCATGACAAGATTATTTAATAGTGTAAATTTAATAATGCAAGATTAATTTTCATAGACACAGTATGTATGCGTGATTCCCCTGAAAAGATAAGGGATTCATTAATACAACTACATACATTGCAGTAAAGGATGTCGCACAAGGGTAGTAGAATAAAATTACTCACAAGACAAACCGCACTTTGGCACACTGGCATAAAGGATGAAAGGTATGCTGTTGCTATAATTTTCTTAAGATGCATAAAGAATTCAGCAGAATATAAGCCAATACCTTGTGGTATCAATCTTCTCATCAGATTCCACAGCAGTGGCTTCAAAACCATCAATACCACCAGCGTAAGTGATGACAGGTTCACCTTCAATGGTTACTATGTAAATCTCCGCCTCCCCATAAACAAGAAGGGCTGATAAGATTATACACATACGCCCAAAGTCCCCAAACCTCATTTTCACTGATCGATTGCCAATTTCAATAATTTATGGGATCTGTTCCAATATCCAATCAGTGTCATTCAGTGCATATTATCTGTTTCAAATTGTAAATTGCAAACCACAAGATGACAATAGTAGTGAGAATAATCCAAGTTAAAATTTATATAAAATAATGGAGAAAAATACTGATAAAATTGCATACTCTTTTCTGAGAGTGAAATGAAAGGAAGAAAGAGATTTATTTTTTCAATCTCTACCGTATGAAACTAAGGCAGGAGTTATACAAAATAAAGTAGGGAATTTGACTTGGACCCAAGAAGCGACTAGATTGCAGACCATGAGAGTAGTAAGTAACAACTACTTCGTATTTTTGGAACTGAAATCGACGGTTAAAAAATATATATGTCTTTTAAGTTTTATTGTTTTACTAGTTGAGCTGAATCGTTGAACACATATATCTACAGACTTTTTATCAAAAAAAAAAAAGACTGGAGAAGAACATCAAATACCACAATTATCAGTAAATCAAGGTTCCGTAGAGGAAACAAAAGCATGAAAAGGAGAAAGAAGAAGAACAGGGTTCAAGATAAAATTAGTAGTTTAATAAACCCATAAAAAAAAAAAGTAGAAGTTTTGGTATTTACATTTTTACAAGACATCAAACTTATTTTTCCTCAAAAACAGCTGGTTCAAGAAAATTTGAAACACAATTGCAGAATTACCAGTGTTAATCTGATCCGGTTAGCTCGTACTGTCATCTACTCCCAAAATAGCAAGTGAAGCTGCAAATAAACACTGCATTATCACTCCAACCCACCAAAACCAAAAAAAAAAAAAAAGGAAAAAAGAGAGAACAATTCACTTTTACGAATGACCAAGTAAAGAATAGTCGGCAGCAACAAAAGCAGAAGATCGTATCCAAAGGAAAAGGCAAATGCAAATCACTCACATAAGCTTAAACAAATCGAATCAGGTAGTGAAAGTGCATTCACATCGTGGTGATCGGAGATCTAACGGTCACCGTTGAGTAGCAGAGTAAGCAAGAAGCTCGAGATCCTAGTGAGAGTGAGAGATTGTTAGGGTTTTTTTCTTTCAAGTCAAGAAGCTAGTAGTACAGACAAGAAACCGAAGATGATGGAGGGAGTGATATAATAAGGGGAAAGTAATTAATTAATGGGAAATTCCTTTATTTCATTAACGGCATTTTAATTTGGGTATTTGTTATTAATTTTAGCAATATTCTGAGGTTGGGTTTGGTTTGATTCTTGTGAGATGGAGGAAAATATATAAAAGGTGGAACGAAGGGGACATTCGCGCGCTGGCTGTCGGACGGTTGAAATGGAAAGACGATAATGCCCTCACACTTTTCACGGATAATCCGTACCATCTTTGTGTGACCCGACCCAACGACCCTAGTATGTTTACCTAATATGAAAATCAATTCTCTATGTGAGGATTTCTATATTTTTCGATAATTAAAGTAAATATAAATAATTTTAACACCAAAAAGGAAATGTAATAATTTTAGATATTTATTTTTGCCTAATTACAAANTTTTTTTTTGCTGTTTTTTTTTCTTGTTCTGCTGCAATCTTTGCTGCGCATTTGCTTTGTGTTTGGTTTGTTTGTGCCTACTTTGTTGGGTTTTTGTTAGCCAATGTGTGTCACCAATTGTCTTATGGCGGAGGCCCATATGTGAGGTCAAGTCTTAGTTGAACCATGACGTTCGGGCATTTGCTTAACTGTGAGTTAAGGAAATAAAGTTGTGCCCTTACTAACAACTATAGCTTTTGGCCTAGTGATAGGTGCTTGATCCTAACAATTGGTATCAGAGCCAAGGTTGTGGGTTCGATTCCTAGCGGGACAATTGCTGAGGGAAAGATTGTTAGCCAAGGTGTGACATCAATTACCCCATGACGGAAGCCCAGGTTGACGCCAAGTCATAGTCGAACAATGGCGCTTAGAATCCGTTCTACTGTGGGTTAAGAAAATAGAGTTGCGCCATTGCTAACAACTATAGCTTTTGGCCTAGTGGTAAGCGCTTGATCCTAACAGTCTTGTTATTGACGTATCTTTTCAGGCCAAAACTAAATAAAATAAAATATACTATAGGTCAAAGAACAAAATCAGCTTTTCAAATTTGAGGTATTATTGAACCAATTCAAGAGTAATTAAATATTTGATAAAAATTAGCATATTTAAAATAGATATTACCAATTATAAACTAATTATACTATGACTAGTGAGGGTTGTTCCGAAGACAAAATATGGTGGACTTGCAGAAAAGCCACAGCGATAGTTGATCCCTCTTTGCCACTTTGATGCCTAAGTCAGTAAAAAAGTCTAAGAGAGAAAGTGTAATCTCAAAGAGTTTGAAAATAAAATAATATGAGTGTGCCTTAAAAAATAACGAGTAGATATATATAACTCGCGATTGAGTGTGGGAAAGATCAAATAATTATAACTTATAACCAACTCTATTTGTCTTAGAGACTTCATGAGGATCCCTTATCATAAACATTTCGGTATTCTTTAAAGAAAAGTTTTAAATTTAAAATTTTGCATATATGAGATATTTTTCACTATAATCAAGTGAATGTCACAAATTGAATTCAAATTAATCAAAACGAAGTCTTAGAGATTACATAAACAATTTAAAATAGATACTATTATTATTGTGTAAAATGATATGATTAAATAGATCTAAAATTAAATCATGAGTTATCAGCAATTCGAATAGAAAATTGTTGTCAAATTTGTTACTACTTTAAATTTTATGACACAATAAAAATAATATGCATATTGGTGTGGTTAGGTACATTTATAATATTCCAGCTGTTGCAGAAATAAGCAGGACTCTCATAATAAGCACGTTTTGTGAAATTCTCAAAAAGCATTTAATATTTCTTATGGGTCAAAATGGAGTTTGGATTAAAATAAGAAGCGAGATCTCTCTATTTTCCCAAGCCGACGAATGTGTGTTTTTGCTGAAATTCAAAGTTGATGATTGCCTTTGAATTTGAAGATTTGATGAGGTAGTACCACGCATATCTACGTATCTCAATATATAATAATTAAATAAGAACAACATGTTTAATATTATTTTATTGCGCATTGTTTTCTGATATTAAAAAAAAAATTAAAAAAAAAATTGTTTTACTTTATTCTTAATGTTTCTTCTTCATAGCATTGTTACTCCATTTTTTTTTTGACAAAAAATGGTTTTGTCTACATCATAGAGGAAAAGAGAAAGATAGTATTATATGACGACCTCACTGAGCCATTGTGCTTTATTTGACTTATATTTTATAAATAATAAAAAAGATAGATTAGTTATATTCAATTACTTAATTTTTCACGTAACATACATGTATGTTAACAATATTTATATTTATATTGTATAGAATTTTAGAATTAATGATTAAAAGAACTAATTAGATCCTAAATAATCACATTGATACATTAATGTTCAGTGTAATTACATGGGTTAAGTCTTAAGTCAACATTAACTTGGACAAAATTTCAAAAATCAAATAAGCAACAACAAAAAACATGTATGAAGTGCGTCTTAATTTTAATTTAAAATTTTTTTTAAAAAAATTGAATTCCATAGGTAGTATACATACAGTAGATGATATAATAAGTTTTTTTTTTAAAAAAAAAATGCATGATGCACATCGTTTTATCCATTCAAATTGGGAATAATTGACTAGTGATCTAGTTTGAAAGAAATTTAAAACCGGTTAGATACTATTTGATCCAAAACAATTGAACCTGTTATCAAAATCTATAGAGAATTATTGAACTAGTTCAACCTTTTTTTTAATATATAATTAATTTTTTTTTTATGTATTCATGTAATAGTTTAAGTGAAGACTCATCTCATTCGGATTGGAAAGGAACAGTTAAAACATTTTCAACAATGTCGACTACAACGCTCAAATCTAAATCTTTCAACCTAATAAGGTGCAACTTACTTACCACAACACCAAACATTTAGTTGACTTATAGAATGGGTCAAAAGTTAAACATTGTTAATTATAAATTTAAGGGTAAATTACAAAGAATGGCCCTGTGGTTTGACCCATTTTTAGATATGGTCTATGTGGTTTAAAAAGTTTCAAATTGGAGCCTGTGGTTTGTTTTGTTAACAAAAAGGGTCATGAGGTTAAAATTTGACTAAAATTTTGGCTAAAATACTATTTTAAAACCCTAACTATTAATTTTTATGCGTTTGAGTCTCTAAAGGACTTTGACAAAAGAAAAGAAAAGTTTGATAGTAATAAATGAAGTTTTAACTAAATTAATTTTTCCCAAAAAAATAAAAAGTTCTTCGTCTTCCTCTTTTCCTCATCATTCATCACTATCAAACTAGGAGTGAAGGGAAACTGTCATTGGCTTATTTTTGTTTTTCGATTTTATTGTTATTATCATCAATATTATTATTGTTTTTGGTTTGTTCTTTTATTCTTCTCTTTCGTGATGTTCCGATTCAAACTCCTTGTGCTGGATTCGGATGTCTCTGTACCCTACGCTGAACCAAGGATCCCAGAGGATCTCATCGACGGTGATCCTGGTCGCTGGATTCCGATCCATAAGTCGAGACAAAAAGTCGTCGAAGCTCCGGATCTCATTGACGAAGAGAATAACGCCGTACGACCAGACATCGACCTTTGCTCCGTCGTAGCCTTTCTTCGCGAGCATCTCCGGCGCGACGTACGTCGGTGTACCACATACGGTGTGGAGAAGACCGCTGTCGGATCGAATTTGATCCTTGAGCGCGCTTAATCCGAACTCGGAGATCTTGAGATCCATATTCTCGCCGTCGATTAACAAATTATCGAGTTTCAGGTCACGGTAGAAAACGCCGGAATAGCGACATCTAACGGCGGAGATCGATAAAATCGAAAAGCAAAAATAAGCCAACAACAATAGTTTCCCTTTACTCCTAGTTTGATGGTGATGAAACGAAAAGCAAAAATGAGGAAGACGAAGAACTTTTTATTTTTTTGGGACAAAATTAATTTAATTAAAACTTCATTTATTACTATCAAACTTTTGTTTTCTTTTGGCAAAGTCCTTTAGGGACTCAAACGCATAAAAATTAATAGTTAGGGTCTTAAAATAGTATTTTAACCAAAATTTTGGTCAAATTTTAAACCTCAGGACCCTTTTTGTTAACAGAACAAACCACAGACCCCAATTTGAAACTTTTTAAACCACATGAACCCTATCTAAAAATAGGTCAAACCATAAGATCCTTCTTTGTAATTTACCCTAAATTTAAACTTAGTAGAAATAGTAATTATAAAATATCAATTATTATGATATTAATATTGATAAACATCATAAAAATTGACTATATTTATATTAATTTATAAAACTTACATTTATAACATTATTATTTTTTTATTTTATTTATTTCGCTTTATCAATATTATAAATATATTTTATAACTTAGTTATAAATTATTTGAATTTACAATTTATTATTATTTTATTATTTTTTCAGTTGTCACCATTCCAATTCTCATCATTATTAAACTTTGAATCAATATATACCTCGCATGATTCAATATGTGTAATATAATTTTTAAAATCTTATACATGGGATATTTACTTATTAATTGTATACCCACTAGGGAACTGAAGATGTTCTTAGTATTCTCTTCGATTCACAATATTTGTCATAGTTTGGTGGATGCGCACAAACCAAGAAAATGATTAATTCACTTTGAACTTAGAAAAATATAAGATAAAAAGACTACAATACCCTTATTTATTCTTTCTTATTTTCAAAGAATATTTATTATTGAGAGAGAACAGATAGGGATAAAATTGCAAAAAAATAATTAATACTTTCTTGATTTTGTAAAACATCAAATATTTTGAAATATAAAAATTTTCAAAACTATGACAGATATTGTGAACCGGAGGGAGTATTAAATATTAATTAAAGCAAAAAATTCTCATTCTGTAATTGTGAGAATGCCATAAAAATATATGGTATTAATATAGTTGATTTGAAATGTACATTTTTATATGGGCATAATATGTGTAAATTTGTAATTAAAATGATAGGAGTCATTTAGAACATAATAAAATTAAATAATATGGAATTATCACAAATTCTGCATGTATAATAATAAAAACATTTTTAACATAATTCATTCGGGTACATGAAAGAAAAAAAAAAAAAGTTTTATCACTCTTGTGGTTTGACATTAGAAACACATAAATTTCTGGTCTGCTTTCTAACGGAACTTTTTATAGTACTAAAATAGTAAAATCATTATCAAGTAGTACAATAATTATGAACACACATTTCCAGCATTTAAACGGGGTGAGAATTTGGTTGTGAATAATTAAAGCTCATTAATTTTGTTTTAGTAGAAACAAAACATGTAGAATCCTTTTAGGATAACGCATTGATTCCAATATTATAATTATCTACTCTCATAATAAATTCAACCATAAAATGCAACTAGAGCAAGTGGAGGGTTACCTAACAAATTTTCATTTGCAGCGAAACTGTGTAACATAGTTTTCCTAATATTAACAAAAAAAAAAAAAGGAATTAATTTATTCAACTTGCCCATAGGATAAGGATGAAGACTCGAGTCATTTTCACAAATACAAAGCCTAATTATATATGATGGAGATGTCACTGTGGGTGTTTTTTTTTAATCTCTATTAATTATTTTTATATTATATATTTTGGTTGTTAAATGTTAATATTCATTAATATCAATATGTGTGGGTGATGAATGGAGCTTTTTTAGTGCACATGTTGGGGAGACCCACCAGCATTGTCTTTATTATTGAACACTACATGTGATCTGATATGTACTCTTATTGATGGGCGAAAATGAAACCACAATATTCCAAATAGGTAAAGACTCATGAGTGAACCAAACAATAAAACAATAATTGATAAATATATAAACAAATGTAGTAGAGTGAACAACACAAAATTATCCATGTAGTCTTTTCACTTTTTTTTTCTGAAAAAAATAGATAATACACTTTGATCAATAATTAGAGATTGTTTTTTAGGTATAAAGATTATTTAAAAATGAGTTTGGTTTCTGCATGTACAAAATCTTTTATGTACATATAACTCGGTTCAAATTTAAAATATTATACTGAAAAAATTAGTTATATATCACTATGTTGAATTTTATTGATTTGTAACAAGTCTCATATATGAGATAGTTATTGAAAGTAAGACATCTTATAAAATCTTATATATTCTGTATCCTCATGCCTCAACATTTTAACTTTTGAATTGTGGTTCTTTCAAATTTTAAAATGTCAAGTGAAGTGTCACAAACTGAAGATATAGACTCTTGTGAGATATGTTAGGTTAAGAATTCCTATTGAGAGTAAATACATCATAAGATCTTGGATTATCTGAAACAGCTAATTATATTTTTAGTAAAGACTTGTGCAGGGTATATGATTCTTTTAAGTTTGTTCTAAGAAGTTATAGAATACATCAAAAAATTTGATCAGCCTTCCTTTAGCAATTTCGACTTTTGGGGGATGAAATAATCAACGGTGATATACTGATATTGCTATACCAAACAAGTTAATTATAGTCCATACTTATTTGGTTATATAAGAATTTAATTTATGGCCTCCCTTATTTCTAATTAAATTAAAATTTCGCACGATATATATTAAATTATATACACTAATTGGTTTTTTTTTTTTTTGCTTCTTCTTGCCAATTCGAACCCATGACTTCTTGTTTAGAGAATATAACTCCAACCAAAGTGCCAAAGGTCCTTCAGGCTACACTAATTGGTTATTGAAACCTTAATAATGTTTATTAACAAACTTATATGAGGCTGAGCTGAATCAATAATATATTAATATCTATGAGTTTTCGATGATAGAATATATATATATATATACATAACTTGTAAAACACGCAAAGGCCGAAAAGAAAATCTTAGTTTCCTTTAAACTTAAACACTAAAATAGTAAAATGGTATAAAATATTAGAAAACGTGAAGTTAATACTTAATAGCAAGTTCATTATTCAAAGACACGAATAATTTCTTTTGGACTTTTACGCTGCTGCTAGTGTTATGATAGCTGTCTGACAAACAAAGAAAACAAAATGAGCCCATATCATATATATATATATATATATATATATCATCATGCAAGTGACTAGAAATTCAGATTCAGAAGTATACATATGTTGATTTACAGATTTTTTTTGTGCAATATCGGAAACTGAAGGCATCAAAGTCTTCTTGTTGACGAGTTTTTATTTTTTTTTTTACTACTGTGACTTACACACACATAGACTAGTTTTTGTATGTGTCCCATATGCATTTGTAACATATCAATGATGGTTTTGTTGAAAATGACATGCACTCGCTTATGATTTGCCTGGTAAAAAAAATAAAAAAATGGCGACAAAAGTGGTTGTCAATTGTGACAAAAGGTACTAGACTTTTTGGTGCCACTTGAGGACACAAAATCACCCTATTACTTGTTACCCATTCTCAACATTTTTCGTCTGCCCATGGTTTTCGTCACAGTGCTTTAGCCACTGAATGTTTCTCACTTCTTTTCAAAAGCTAAATTTACTTTTTTTCTTCCAAATTGAATTCCAACTTTGTCCTCTGAAAATTAAACTTTTTTTTATCAATATTTGGACTTTGTTATTAGAGATTACTTAATCTGATTTGGTTTTTAGTTAAATTTAAGGTTTATGACTCAATTTTTATAGGTGTGATAATAACAGATGACTTAATCTGATTTGGTTTATTGGTGTGACAAGAACAGATACAACACTTGATCTTTAAAAATAAAATTTGGACATTTTTCACAAACTCAATTAATAAATACCAATTAATTCATAATTTAGAGCATGGATATATATATAGTTGATAAAAGATTAACAGTGATTAATTTTTTTTTGTTGGCTTGACAATTGATTCAAAAATTTAAAGTTTGTTTAATAATTAATAGAGGAAGAGAAGCAAGAAGCGGAGAGGACCTCTTGTTATTTGGGGGTGTAAGTAGCTCTTTCAAAACATTTTAATTTAAAATATTTAACAATTATAAGGAAGAAGGAGAATGAAAATTTAAAAATCAATTCAGAATTTTCTAAATAAGAAAAGATGTCTCAGCCCTCTTCTCATCCCTCCCATTCGTTCATTTGATCATTCTGACATATTCTTATAGTTGTTCCATAACTAAATTAAGATTTGAATATTTAATATTTGACTACAACACCTGTCATGTGATTATCCGTTGCATTGGTCTCATTAGAAGAGTTTGATGATCGAATAGATTATCGATGGTCACATGTCTCGTTTTGTTAACCAATTAAACACCTGTCTTGTTAATTATAAGTACTGACTAGTGAATTTAACCAAAAGACTGAAAACAACTCTCTTTTTTACACTATTCGGTTCATGCAAAATATTACATTAACATTAGATTAGACCACAATGTCTATATAAAATGTGTAAAATAAACATTTACTACTAAAGTTTAACCCTAGGGATTCCCTAGATTTTGCTAGACTAGTATAAACTATGTAAAATATGACCTATTATATTATGCATTGGGAGTTGGGATGTGAGGTGGGGTGGGGGCACTGAATTTTATTATTGGATTTTCATGTGATTGAAAGAGTCACGGGCAAAGTAAACACTAAAACACAAAACAAAATAGAAGACTTTTATTAGTTGCAGTTTCCCTCTTTGGGCCTCATTATTCTTTCCACTTCTAAAAATGTCACCATCACAACAAATTCACAATTAACACCTTTGACTTTGGGTACGAATGAAATGAAACTAACATGACCTTCAACATCATAACCCATCGTCGTTTTATTCCTTTTTCAGTGAGTGTTTAAGAAATGTGAGCCTGGACTGGGCTGGACTCTCTTATTTAATATTTATTTGGGCCTGACTAAAATTCAAGAGACTCAAACGAGGTTATATCTATCTATCTTTTTCGTTTCCTGTTGCTTAACTCAGGAAATTGAAGAGGGACAGGAAGCGTGGCATACCACAAATTATTGTGGCGTTTAAACTTGCAACCCAAGAGCTCATAGTGGACTCTAACAGGCCCTTTATCCATCCTCAGATCGTTCGATATATCAGTGTAGTCTGTTTTGAATTGATCGCAGAATAGAGTGAGCACCAAGACATAACTAATGAGAAGATTAATCTTTTCTTGGGGCAGTCTTTTTGAATCAGGAATAGCAAACATTCTAACAAACTTGTGACGCACAATGCTTGGGATTTTGTGCCCTTTTGCAGAAGAAGCACCATCGAAAGAATTCTGATCTTTGAACTTAATAAGATGATTAATGTATGAGAATATGCAATACAGCTTCTTCTTTGTTGACTCATCCTGGAAATGCAGCCAATACAGACATCGTATCACATATCAATCAACAAATATAACAGTTAATTTAGTTGTCACATAATTAGGAATATAATTTATAGTATTAATACCTTAATTGTCTTTAATTTCTCTACCCTGTTGCTGACAAATGTTGGGTAACCATTGAAGTCAGCTCCTTCCTGTTGCAAGAGTTTATAAATATCATCAAGGTAATCCCGCTCTACTTTAGGTATAATCTTTTCCAATGGATATGCCTCCTCAGCTGTTGTGGCAGAAACATCATGAGGTGGTATATTGCGAGAAACATGAGCATCGGTATTTTCAAGAGCCTGTTTGTTTATAACAACATTTTTCAATTTCACATCCAACTCCTTCTGAGATTCAGGATCATCTTCTTGTTTGAGAGCTTGCATCTTTTTAGCCTGGAGTCAAATGCAAATTCAAGAGATGGCATCCAATAAAATAAACTAAACAGCGAAAAAAATATTACTACCAGCTCCGTTTTACTCTCCTAGATTAAGATATAACCATGTCTCATACCACATAATTAGTATATATATCATATATAATAAAAAATCTTTGCCAGAAAAGAGAAATCTCATTGACATCAAATGGGCATCAAGGTATAAAATTCATTTAACATTAATAGAATCATATTATGATACATTAACATTTTCTCACTCAAATTTCCAAGCAGAATTAACTAATATCCAACAAATCATGGGGGTAATAAGTTATCAATATTTTTATTAGGCTCATGAACCACCACACATCCACAAATATACTCATTGATACGCACACAAACATAATACTTAATTAGTTATATTATTATTTAGTTATACTAATGAACTGAGAAGCTTTTGGTTGCACAACGAGCTAAACAGTTAAGTATTTATCAACAATAAGTGAAAAAACTTCACCTCCTTGATTGCCTTCTTAGTTCCCCACAGAATTGTAGCCTCTCTGGCTTTCTCTAATTTTTGCTGCGGAGTAAGCTCTGTCACCGTTGAGTTTGCAGGTTCAATATTACTAGCAGAATATTCTAATCCTCTTACTTTAGGATCCAATCTGAATACCTGAACATGAAATCCCAAAATATTCATTTACTTCCCCAAAACTCTTAACCTAGAAAAAGTAGGTATTTCATAAATTACCTTGTTAGCAGCAATAGGCGCGACCATGAGGGTTTGGGTTTCCTTATCAAGAACTCCAAGCGCATACATGCATCTCTGTCCCGCCGCGGCCTCGCCGGAATAACTCGTTCCGACGAAATCCACCGGCGACTTATTATCATTAGGGCTCACCACGAGCTGTAACCTCTTGGGCATTTTCTTGTTTCGATAAACCCGAATACTCGTCGAATTCGACCTTGATTTGGAATCGTTGTTGAAATTCTTCTGAGGATCGAAGCCGGAAGGAAAATAACCGATTATCGGAGGGATTTTTTCGGGGTGGTCACGGAGGATTTGAACCTTAGCCTGTACTACTTGTAGTGGTGGTGGAGGCTCATTCTTCGTCTTCTTCTTTTTCTTCGCCTTTGGATGCTCTGCATTTTCAACCTGAGATTTTCTGTCTTCGGCTTCGGACTTCATTGAAGAAAAACAGACTAACAGAGAGTAAAGACGTTGTATGTATGCTTTTAGCGGCTTTACGTAGCAACCAGGATTATTAAAAACCCTTATAAAACCTTCAACCTCAAGAGTCAAGACAAATAAATATATATAAATAAAAAGGATTTTTTTTTTAAAATCATTTTGCTATTATTTGTTAAGCAAGATTTTAGCTTAGTCCTCTATTATAAACGAAAATAAGGTCCCGATGAGTTTTGACTGAGAGGTAAACTGTGATTGAATTGTACACAGTTACGTGGTTCTGTGGTTGAATTTACTATTTAGGTCATTGGATTTCATCTTTGACATCTTCTTAATTATGAATAGGAAAAATATAAATGCTATTTAAAAAACAATAATTAATAAAAGATGTTCAGTAAAATATAAGGATTGTATTACACTTGTTTTTTGTCTATCACAATTAGCAAATCCAGTTGGCCCCTTCAGAAGCAAATAATCTTTAATAAATTTCATAACACGATCCATTCCAGTAGCGTTATAGATTAGTGTCAAGTTTTGCATCAATGAACGTTTCAATCTCAATATTAAATTGGGACTTTTCAACGCGAACTTCTACGTACTCCACCAGCGAAACAGTTTGGTTGAAGTCCCACATCGGCAGGAATACATGATCTGAGACTTGAGATGGCTATAAAAACTAAGGCCAGCCTTCGTTCAAAGCATACCTTTCTCGGCCTTTTGGCTAAGATCAAGTGTAGTATCTGTTCTTATCAGTTTAATATCTGATACGTGAGCCATTGGTTCACATGATATTAAATTAATTTTTTAAGGGGGTGGGCCCATTATGGTAGCTTGCTGCCAGGGTCCACGAGCGTCGCCCATGCGTTGCACTACAGCAGGGGCCAGGCGCACCCCACCAATTCTAGTTCAATGGTTAAAGTTAATATTTAGTTATTAATCTAAAATCTCTTAATATAGTATTTACTGTTTGATTAGAATTTTAGTTTTGATTAAATTATGAAAGATTTTCAATCGATTTTGAACATTTTGCCACGTGTTTTACATGAATAAATATTATAATTTTTAATTTTTTTTATTAAATTTTATGAATATTTAATTATTTATATAAATAAATATATGGACGTATGTTGTAATAATCTTATGGCTTAAGTGCACTTTTGGTACTAAAACTATGACAGGTTTCATTTTGGTCCCATAACTTTTTTTTGTTGCAATTTTGGTCCTATAACTATGACAAAGGTTTCATTTTGGTCCAATAACTTTTTTTTTTGTTGCAATTTTGGTCCTATAACTTCTCAAAAGGTTCCACCGTTAGTCCCTTGGTGAATTTCATCCATATTTAGCCGTTAAGTATGACGTGTCATATTGATTAGGATCATGATGTGGCAAAATAAGATGAAATGGACTGAAATAGGATCTATATGCAACATATTAAAACTTATCTATACCCAACCACAATATATACAAAGAGTGGTACTTCCTCTTCCTCGTCAGCCCAACGGGACTTCCTCTTCCTCGTTCCGCTTCCCGATTCGCTGTCGTTGCCGTTTTGGTTGTTCGACTATGGCCGAGGATCCCACCGACTTCGTCGGCGCCTTCTGCTTGAAGTCTCTTCTTCCTCACCAGATTGGTCCCTGTCAGTACCACTCTTTGTATATTTTGTGGTTGGGTATAGATCAGTTTTAATATGTTGCATATAGATCCTATTTTAGTCCGCTTCACCTTTTTTTGCCACATCATGATCCTAGTTACTATGTCACGTCATACTTAACGGCTAAATATGGATGGAATTCACCAAGGGACTAACGGTGGAACCTTTTGAGAAGTTATGGGACCAAAATTGCAACAAAATAAGTTATGGGACCAAAATGAAACTTTTGTCATAGTTATGGGACCAAAATTGCAACAGAAAAAGTTATGGGACCAAAATGAAACCTTTGTCATAGTTATGGGACCAAAAGTGCACTTAAGCCTAATTTTATTATCAGAGTAATTGATGATCATCTTTGTCTGTCTCGTTTTGTTAATTATTAGTAGTTCAATTTAATAAAAAGATTGTTGTTTAACAGCTCTTTCTTTTTAACTATTTGGCTCACGCAAAGGCATTACATCAGAGTAGAGTCATTATACCACGATGTCAAATATCTTATGAAAAAGTGTAAAATAAACATTAAGTTTTACTTGAGGATTCACTAATTTGCTAGATATAATTAAATCGAGTTGGAATGTGAGGTGGGAGCACTGAATTTTATTATTTGATTTTTCATGATGTGATCCAAAAGAATCACGGTCAAAGTAAACACTAAACACAAAACAAGATAGGACTTCTTTTAGGTGTAGTTTCCCTCATTGGGCCTCATTATTCTTTTTTGTTTTTGGTAGAAGCCTCATTATTCTTTGCTTTGGGTATAAATGAAGTGAAACTAACATGATCTTTCAACATATCGAATTGGTGATACCCTCAAACCTAAAAAAAAAAAAGGGTAAATTATACAAAAAGGCCATGTGGTTTGACCCATTTTCAGATAGGGTCCCTGTGGTTTAAAAAGTGTAAACTTGGGGGCTTGTGGTTTCCTCCGTTAGCAAATAGGGTCCTAGGTGGTTTTTTCCATCCAAATTAACAGAGTTAGGTTAGAATGAATTTTAAGATGTACTGTTTTGTAATTTGAGCATTTTATCTACTATAACAAACTAAAAGAGGACCATTTTGCAATTTGAACCAAAATAACCACATCACCATCTTCTTGGCTCCTCAAATTACAGTGTTCGATTGATTCCCAGAGAGAAACCGCCATGTTCACTTCTCATCCATGGGTATGATCAAGCTTCCTGCTTCCTTCAATGGCAGACTCTGTTTCTCCCTCAATCTCATACAACACCTTCCCATCCTCTGGAACCCTAACCTTCCACTTCCTCATCGCCGCCAACACCACCTGACACATCCTCGTCAGAGGGCTCCCGTCGGCCCTCTGTCTCCGATACAATCCGCTGCCGGAAAAGAAACTAACCACCGCAACGGCCATCGCCACCGCCAAAATCCCAAACCCTAATCCCCAAACAAACAAATTTCATGTGTGTAAAGAAAAAGCGGAGATCTTGTTGGATTTCCCAGCAAAGGCGGCGAGATCTCGTATGGTTTCGCCGATGAGATCCTTGAAGACGAGTCTTTCAATGTCCAAAACTACTCACCCATCTCAATTGAACATTCTCCCCATCCATTCATGGCGTCCTCTGCTAGGTCCTTCTGTAACACTCCACATATCACCTCGAACAAATCCTCTGATTCCTTCCTCTCTCGTCGGACTCTTTGAAACTCCGACCAAGAAGCTCGCAGGATTTTGGATACATACACGAAATCGCAGTCCTCTGATGCAGGGGAATCAGAGAACAAATTTCGGGAGTTTGGCGTTTGGAGTGAAGAAATTGGAAATCAATCGAACACCGTAAATTGAATAGCCGAGAAGATGGTGATGTGGTTATTTTGGTTCAAATTGCAAAATAGTCCTCTTTTAGTTTGTTTTAGTAGATAAAATGCTCAAATTACAAAACAGTACATCTTAAAATTCATTCTAACCTAACTCTGTTAATTTGGATGGAAAAAACCACCTAGGACCCTATTTGCTAACGGAGGAAACCACAAGCCCCCAAGTTGGGAAATGGATCCTTTAGAGTTTTTTTCTCTACATTTCTTGTGGAGTATGAGAGAGAAAGGAAGAGAAAAGAAGAGAGAGAAATAAAAAATATGGGTTTACATATTTTATTTCATGAATTTCATATTTTCTTTCTCTTTTTCTTCATTTCTCTCTCTAACTCCACAAGAAATGTAGAGAAAGGAACTCTAGAGGATCCAATCCCCCCAAGTTGACACTTTTTAAACCACATGGACCATATCTGAAAATGGGTCAAACCACAGGGCCCTTTTGTGTAATTTACCCAAAAAAAAAATGGTGATCCCCNTGTAATTTACCCAAAAAAAAATGATAATCAATATTAAATTGATTACCCTATATAGCTAATCTGATTCTGTACGTTGGTCGAACACCTCACCCAGCCTCTAATAAAACCTTAGCCGCCCCACTTTTTTGCTCTCTCTCCCTTGTGTTGTTTTGTAGTATAACTATTGGGCTACCACCCTTCCAACGGTGGTATCCCCCTTATTTTTCTGTACAACGGTGGTAATCCCTCCATCTAGGCAGTATTGAAAATCTCTCCCTTGTGAGGGTCTCTTTCTCTCTTTACGAGAGAATTACTTTATTTTTAGGATTTTGTGACGATAGCGTTTTGGATCAGATTTCCCACGGTGTTGATTTGGTCTGGCTTTCTCTACGATGATGACTCTATACTAGGCATTCAACTGCGGCTTCTGGCTTCCATGGTGGGCGGCTTCCTGGGGTTGTTCTGGTTTTTGGGTGCTCGGTGGAGTTTTTCTGGGTCAAGTACTTACACGATGTCGTTTCTTGTTTTGATTCTAAAACGACGCTTTATCAAATAATTATTATTGCTTTGAGTTTGATTATGTTTATTTTTAGAGCAGTCATTGGGGTTGACATTATTTATATTTCCAGTTCTTTAGATGGTTGTAGCTTTTGTTGGATCCCTAGATTTGCTAACTTAGCAGCTGTTTGTCTTGCCAATTTGTCTAATACGAAGATGAGTCATCTTGGATGTATTGCGAACCCCTCACCTTCGCTAGTTGATATCCAGGGATTGGTTATTTTTACTTTATTTTTGTTTGTACTTATANAAAAAAAAAAAAAACTAAACTAAAAGCTAAACCCAAAAAGACAGGAAAATCAAATGCAAGGACGAAAGAGCCAGAAAATGCACGGCGCGCGAGAGGCATATCCACCCAACTGAAGAAAATCGACGTTGCGCAAAGGACAATCTATGTTGTATCAAAGACAAAGTGGTGAGCTTTTGAGAGGGGTTTTTTTTGGGTTTGGATGAAGAGAGGAGAGGAGAAACCCAAAGAGAAGGGAGCACTAGTATCAAAGATAGAGAGAGCTGAACAAAAATTGAGAAGGGTGATAAGATACCGAGAAGAGATAGCGAAGTTGATTGCGAAATTGGGAGAGCATTGAGTTCGAGTTAAGGAAATAGAGGAAGAAGGAAGAGGGGAAGCCAAGGTGAATCTATTTTTCTTTTCTTTTTTTTTCTTCTTCTTTCTGTTTCTCGAATTGGCGCTGAAATTATGATTTTGCTTAGTTCTTGAAATGTGGATTTCATTTTTTTATTAAATTCTAGTTAGTGTTTTTGCTTTGGTTGTGATGGGATGTTACATTGACGGAATAGAAGTTAGTTGGTTAGTTGTTTGTTTTATTGAATTGCTGCCCATGAAGTGTTTGCCAAAATGCCTGAGTAATCTGTAATAAGTTATCTTAATGATAGGCATATTTGTGCAATATTAAAGGTTGTTAACGGTATTGATCTTGTCTTGTTGCCTTAAAAGTGCCATGACCATGTGCTAATATGTCCATGAATGTTGTGACTTCGTTTAGGGTGCATCTCAGTGGCATTTTTCTCGTTTGTGTTTTTCTTTGCTGGCTGGCTGTTTGCTTTATCAAAGTCTAACAAAACCTGTTCGAAGTCTCTCTCTTGCTGGATTCTGGTGCTCTCTTCAACTGAAAATTCCCAAAAACAAAAACAAAATTGAAGAGCCGAAGCCTTGATTTGCGTTGGGAAGCTAGCTCAGCATCGATGAGTTTCTGGCTTCCTCTATGATCCATCCCAAAACCTTCTTTTCCTCAAATCGATTTCCTTTTGTAAAACCTTTTCTTTCGCAAGCTTCTCAGAATTCATGGGAAATTTGTTTGTGAAGAAGCCTAAAGTAACTGATGTGGATCGAGCCATTCTTGCCCTAAAGACGCAGCGACGTAAGCTTGCTCTGTATCAACAAAAGGTCAATTTCTACTACTTTGCTTTTATCACTTGGTATTATTATTATTTATTTATTTTGGTTTAATTATGCCATTTGGGTATTCGTTGAATGCTGATGATCTGCAATCGTTTTGTCTTTGGAGGCATCGACTCAAGTTATGTTAATTTTTTTGTCTATCTTTACTTTGTTTAGACATTACCAAAGGATTTGGGATGATAACAGAAGAGAAGTTTTGGACCTATAAAAGGAATTTTAAAACTCCCTTGCTGTTTTAAGATTGCATGTGAATGACAGTTTCAAGTAGAAACTAAGTGATTTGATAAAGAAAGAAGATAAGATTCCTTTGGCTGTGGTTTTGCTTTTACAAAAGCGTGTTTGAATTCCTGCCCGTAAAATTTGCCATTGCCGTTCGTTCAGATTATCTCTTTATTAGCTACTAGATTAAATGGTTTGGGATTATTTATCTTCATTGATATATGAATATGATGAGTTTCTACCTTTCCGACTTCACTTTTAGCAGAATGTCTTGTTTTGAATGCTTAAAGAACCTTTTTTGTGCAATTAGATTGTAATACTAATGAGAAAGCGATAATATTTATGGTTCAACAATGATCATATGATTCTGTTCTCCACTGCTGAAATCATATTATGTATTGGTTACCTCAAGTAACTGACTTTGGAGGTAGAAAAGATTAAAACTTGCCCAGGTTGTGAGGTTAATAATTAAGAATTTTTGTCCCACCTATCATTGAGAGGATTAAGGAAGGGATTAATAAATACCTGCTGAATGAAAACATGTAGTCTATTGGCTTTTTATCATTGGAATTATCCATCAGTGGGGTTCTCTTTGGGGAGAGCTTAGGCTGTTTTGGAAATGACTTAGATAGCCTACGGCTTTTGAGGCAGAAAGGTAGATACAATATGGTGCCTCAAACTTGATTTATAGCTGGAAACATTTATCAATTTATGAAGCTTGCTTTGTTCTTTGGGCAGTCATCATTCTTAGCTTGAATGATAACGCCCTTATTTCTTTTATTGAATTTCTGCCCATGAAGTGTTTGACAAAATGCCTGAGTAACTTGTCATCAGTTATCTTCGTGATAGGCATGTTTGTGCAATATTAAAGGTTGTTATCGGTATTGGTCTTGTCTTGTTGCCTTAAAAGTGCCATTACCATGTGCTAATATGTCCATGAATGTTGTGACTTCGTTTAGGGTGCATCTCAGTGGCATTTTTATAGCTTTCTAACTTGGCTTTAAGGAGGGGCTGATGTGTGGCACATTTTATCACATTCAAACACTTTGAAATTTTAAATTAGCACGCTTCTTCTATCTATATTGGGGCTGAGCTGCTGCTACGTAGAGTCTGATGATACCTGAAACCATTGCATCGCTTTTGCACCATTGCTCCAAAGCAAAGGCTTTTTGGCATGGTCTTTCTCTTCATGCAGCTGTTCTGAAAATAGGTTTGCAATCTGATGTTTTCATCTCCAACCATGTCCTCAATATGTATGCCAAGTGTGGCTATGTCTCCCTTGCACGCAGAGTGTTTGATGAGATGTCTGAATGCAATCATGTATCATGGTCATCTATGATATCTGGATATGATCAGTGTGGTGAGCACTGGGTAGCACTTGACCTGTTTTCTAAAATGCGACTTGCACGCAATGAATATATTTTTGCTAGTGCTATCAGCGCTTGTGCAAGTCTTGCAGCACTGGAGCTGGGGCTGCAGATTCATGCTCAAGTAATCAAATATGGTTGTGAATCCATCTCTTATGTTTCTAACTCACTTATCTCCATGTATATGAAATGTGGTCGGTGTAACTATGCTTTATCAGTTTATGACAATGCAGAAGGTCCAAATTCTGTTTCATATAATGCTCTTATTAACGGGTTTATTGAAAACCATGAACCAGAAAAAGGGTTTGAGATGTTCAAACATATGCATAGAAAGGGTCTTGTTCCTGATTCTTTTACTTTTGTGGGATTGCTGGGGTTTTGCACTGAGTCAGATGATTTAAGAACAGGAATGTTATTGCATTGCCAAACAATTAAACTTAAATTGGACTCCACCCCCCTTATTGGCAATGTGATAATGGCTATGTATGCAAAGTGTAATTTCATTGAAGAAGTGGAGAAGGGCTTCAGATTGATTGAAGACATAGATGTCATTTCCTGGAATACTATAATCTCTGCCTTTTCTCATTTTGATCAGACCAAATGTCTGAAATTTTTTGAAGAGATGAGGAATGAATGTAGCACTAGGCCTGATGACTTCACATTTGCTAGCGTCCTTGCTGCCTGTGCTTCAAAGGCTTCTATTCGCCAGGGAAAGCAAATTCATGCTTATCTAATTAGAACAAGGGAATATCATGATATTGGAGTTAGTAATGCCCTAGTGAGCATGTATGCGAAAAGTGGTTTCATTGAGTATGCATATAATGTATTCGACAAGATGTCCTGTCATAATGTTGTCTCATGGAATACAATGATTGCTGCATTTGGAAATCATGGGCTTGGTGATAGAGCGTTAGAAATTTTTGAGCAGATGAATGCAGCAGGCATAAAACCAGATTCAATTACATTTGTTGGACTGTTAATTGCTTGTAATCATTCAGGATTGGTGGACAAGGGCCAATTTTACTTCAGTTCAATGGAAGAAGAATATGGAGTCGCTCCCAGTGTTGAACATTTCTCATGTCTTATTGATATGCTTGGACGGGCCGGAAGATTATCCGAGGCGGAAGAGTACATGAAGCAATGCCGTCACCAGAATGATCCTGTTGTTTTAGGGAGCTTGCTTTCAGCATGTAGGTTGCATGGAAATATAGTCATAGGCCAACGTCTGGCCAGGCAGCTTCTTGAGGTTCCACCTGTTTCTTCTTCACCGTATGTCTTGTTGTCAAACTTGTATGCTTCAGATGAGAAGTGGAAAGATGTTGCAAATGCTAGAAAGATGTTGAAGGATAGTGGATTAAGGAAAGAGACAGGCTATAGTCTTGTAGAATTGAACGGAAATTATGAAAAATTCACAATAGGAGATTTTTCCCATTTAAGGCATGATGAGATTCTAAATGTACTCAGAATATTGAATTGGACTGTTGGTATTGTTTCATCTGATGATATAACATAGTATTTTCTTCAAAACTTTTTTTTTATTCTAGATTTAGGTATTCAACCATGTTTATCTGCAATTTAAAATCAGATATATCATAGTTGTTGATTGTTTAAAATGCATTTCAGTGAATACTAGAAATACGTTTGGCTTTGTATAAATTCTGTTATTGATATAAAAAATTGTTAGTGCCTCACTCCCTCTGTCCTTGACTAATAAACCCAAAACGTTGCTCAATTATTGAATTATAGAAACAAATGGAGAACCTACTTGAGTTTTAATTTGTATTATGTTAAACCTAAACCTAAATTGTCATTTATTAATTTTTTTTATGCGAGTTTACAGACTTAACTTACAAGGTATGTTACATGGCAATGAACATAGGTATCTATCTGTACGCTTTGCTAATTCTAAGCACTTTCAACACTTGCTAATTCTCGCATAGTCTCATGTACGTTTTGCTTTTCAAAAAATAACTTCATGAGTTAATACCACCAATATTAAGTTAGTTTGGTGAAAATAAAGGATCTCATGAAATTTCATGTTAATGTCCAAAAAAAAAATGAAGTTTCATGCTCCCTATACGACAATGAGAAAAGTTAACCACAATTTTAAAGGCAGAATTATAAATTAATTAGGATGTTACAAGTGTCTTGTGAAGTTCATAGAAAGATGTAAATTTCATACATTTAATAATTCTGCATGTAAAACTCCTTTTTTTTTTTTTTTTCTTTCTATGTCTTTATGTTATCTCTTTCAAAATCTCACCAAAGTTACACTTAAAAAAATTTCAATCTTGCAATATTAGCGTGATGACTACTTTTCAACACTTTGAAGACCACCGAGTACTATACGTAAAAATGGATGAACAAATTAATTGAAGAGGGCCATATGTATATATAATATATCATATGGAAGTTTGAATAGCAGTATAGAAGAATCATGAACAAAAAATGTCACTTTCTTTATGTTACAACTACTATTATTACTTACTAGCTACCTACAATTCCAAAATTTGGCGGTTGCTTGATGTTACTGTCACGTATATTTTATTTGATCTAATTAATTTGTTCAATGTCATTCTCATACTACAGTTTGTAGATATATAAAAAGCGTGTTGGACGCTTCACTGCGATATTTAAAAAGTTTTTCGGTGACCTGGCATGATGGATGAATGCTAAAAAATAATTTACGTAAATTTATATTTTGATCTGTAATAATATTATTTTCAAATTGATTCTATAAACCCTTTAGTAAAAGAAAATATATGTTTGACTTCATTTAATCAAAAATTTTTCGCACCATGCATCTTGTACATTAATGCATGATGTCATTTCCGATACTAAAATTTGTCTAACGTAATAATTGGAAGGTGTTTTTTTTTTTTTAATAATTGGAAGGTGTTGAAGTATTATTATATTCCATCTCTTCCAAAATATTTGATTTTTAAGCAGTGTTGTTGGAACCAGACCGGATCGGACGGTCTGACCGTCTAATCGTGANTGAGAATTTTGAATCCAAACCAACCCACGAACCCGAACCAACCCAACCCATAGCTGCGGGTTGGGTTGGTTTCTGCGGGCTCGCGGGTTGGCGGGTTGGTTTGCTCACCCCTAGGTGTCTCCTTTTTTTTTCAATAAAAATTTTCAAACAATGTATTTAAATCTACTCAAATCATTCGACTCTATTCTGTTTCATTAATGATTTTTTCATTCCATCTTCAATAAAACTTGAACAAATCTTTACTGGGCGAGTAAATTATTTCCTCGCAATTTGTGAAAGTCACTAAAATGAAGGTTACTTTTACTACCACCATAAGTTGACTAAATCTATGATGATGAGTCAAAGAGATTTTTAGTGGCGGTTTATATATATATATATATATCAGTGACAACTATATATTAGTGACAACTTTTCATTTGTGGCCTGAATGATCGTTTTTTTGGTAATGAGACTTCTTCGTTACTAGGAAAACATTTTTTATAAAAAAAAAAATTTAAATAAGAGAGATACGGTAGTTTTGGAACAAGTTATAGCAACCCTTGCAACAATATCTACCTACATAGATAGTTTCATGCTTCTCTGAACGGGTAATTCATTCTGTCTAAAACTCTTATTCAAAGGGAATAGATAAGAAACTTAATCCGAAGAAAATGAAGAAGGGGATATTGAAATTTCTCTTCCAGTTAGCAGGAAATTAACCCTCTCTTTGTCGCTCTTCTTATAACAACTATTGAAATAAGAGAGAATTTTCAATGGAACTTTCTTTTACCATCTTTTTCCCTTCATCATTTATCACCCATCAAAACATATTCTGACAGAATGTTCAGCTCAGCCTTGGCATTGACATAAAATAATCTCTTCCAATGATTGGACCATAACATATGGTGAATGATGCAAATAAGTATAAGAAATACGATAATGCATATGAACCAAAAGAAATTTTACATGTGAAAAAGTGTAAAAATACTTGGCCTTTGTTGTGGCGTGGATAACTGAACTCTTCGATATCCTCATTCATAAATCCAACTCATCGCAAACAAAGAGTAACGGTAAAGCTCAACAAAAACTGGATGAAAAATGGGAAGCTCAGAAGAAAATAAATAAACATCAATGAATAAATCAAATGCCATTTATGTGATTTCATCCGGAGGAAGACACAGGGAGATTGGCCATTTTATAAGTTACAAGAGAAAAAAAATATATATGAAGAAATGACAGAAACAATATACTGAAATCTCGATGCCCGACTGCCTAGACTATCACCAAAAAAGGAAATGAAATTTCTTGCCATCAATATATATCAACTGCATAAACGTAATTTTCAAATCGACTTCAATATCACTAACCATGCCTCCACTGATTTCCCTCACGCAGCAATTCAATGAGAGAACTTGGCAATCAACTTGTCAACATGGATGACGATATCATCTATCCGGGGTCGCACAGTAGCCTGTGGCTGAAGCATCCATGTCACGAACTGGTGAAGAGCTTCTGGATAAGGTGACTTTGGTCCAACCGGCCATTTGATTTGAGCATTTACAATGGCCAACTGCAGGCTTCCTCCAGATTCTCCAAGTGCATATTCAAACGGAGACACCCCATACCTAAATTATGACCCACGTTATAAACTTATAATGATAAACTAGTGTGCTAAGACTTCATAAGATATTAAGCACAAAAGAATTATAGGAAATTAGGAAAATACAATTCAAGGACGTGGGAACTTATAATAAAGTATGGCTGGTTGACCTCATGATAGAAAACAATGCTGAGAAAAGCCATGTATGGATAAAATACTTGAAAAAAAAGTCTACCGCTATTTTAACGCATAAATATACCACAGTTCAGGACAAAGGATCCCTTGGTCCACTTAGGCCCACAGTAGGAGGTGTAATTAAATCTCACGGTCACTGGTCACACTTTGCCATCTACCTTATTATGACAGAATGTGGTTTTGTGAAACTACCAACAAAATTTTCTTTCACTTCTCCTTCTTTTCTCTTCTTCCATAGGTTCCATTCAAGAAACAGCGAATTTAGATCCTCTTTATATTCTTTCTTCTAAAGACAAACTAGACACACTAATTGTTAAATTTAAACTAGAATCACCATCATAAAATTCATAATAACAACCTGCATGGCAAAAATATTTAGTCATATCATGCCACTCAATTATCTGGAAAAAAAATCCTACATTGTTTTTGAAATGTTTATAAAGAAATCTTGACAATAATACCATGCCAAACATAAAACCCTCTGCAAGATCTTTAGAATTTTCTAATCCATGTCAGTTTATGATATTTAAGGCTCGTCAGCACATCAAGCTTCAGAATCAAAACACAATGCTCAAACTAAAAGGTGAGATGCAATCAAGGACCCCCACCCCCAAAAAAAAAAGCCAATAAGTCACAAAACTATAAAATGACCAAAGTAGATCTATCATATATTCATATCATTATAAGGTACTACTAACAAAAGCTAACAAAATTTAAGATAACCACATGAAAAAGGATTTATCCTCACATTATTGCATACAGCGTGCACCCTAGTGACCAAATATCAGTCCTCTCATCTATATCAGCATGGCTTGGGCAATCCCACAGCTCAGGAGCTCGGAAAGGAGCAGAGCAATGTTCAGATGCCCATTCCTACAAAAGAAAAATAAATATTAGAAAAATTTGAAACCAGCAGCATGAAAAATATGGGGTGGAACTATGAATATACATGCCTGTAACTGTAGTGCCTCTGCTCTAGAGCGAATCTGCTTCCTGGCAGGTCGAGCACTGCCAAAATCCATTAGTATGGCAAGAGGTGGTTGTCCCTTTCTTTGTGTTATAACAACATTACCAGGTTTGACATCATTGTGTGCATACGGAGTACTTAAGCTGTGCATGTGCTTGAGTCCTTCGGCAAGCTGTTAAATTGATTTACATGGTTAAACGTTAAAGGCTTTCAGCACATTTAATCAATCATTTGTCAGTTTAAAGCTAATGCTTAAACCTAAGATATCACAATATGAACACTTAAGATAGTTCTTTTTACCTGTCGGAATATTTGAAGCACATCTGCTGTAGAAAAGAACTCTTTCTTGGCTTTCATAGCTTGGGCAATGTCTAGCAATGTTCCATCCAAATGAACAGGAAATAATAAGTATGCTTCATGGTTCCAAGATGTTTCCTTGGTAGGCTGCCAACAAAAGAGCATGTCTTCTACATAAATATAAGTGTAGTATGCACTAGGAGACCCAGGCAAAATAAACCCAAGATAACAATGGAAGAAAAAGAGAAATGTTACATTATTCTACATAAAGCCTTTTTTTGTGATATAAGGTGCATAAATATGATAGCTATACTGTAATAGCATAATCACTTTCCAGTGAGCAATTTTAGTTTCTTACTGACACTATCCTTGTCAGTACGAAACATTATATATATACTTTTAACAAAAAATATAACACATGATAATTCATACTCGAAGTTTTAGGATAATCTCAAGCAAAATTTCTCTGTTATACACCTCAGACTAAGGCAAAGATTTTCACCCGAACCAATAGTTACTGTTGTTTTAACGAATTCATAAATGCTAAACGTTGATATATATATAAAGGAGACAAATAAATGTTGGCTGCAATTTACTTAGTACCTTAACAGAAATGACTGCATGATCAAGAAGTGGAAGCAAACTTGGATGACTGAAGAGTGATGAAACACGGATCTCCTCCCTCACCAACTCCAGCTGTTCATTGTTCTGAATGAGGACCTTTTTCATAGCATAAGTTCCATCATCTGCAGATAAGTGTACAATAGTAAGATAGAATCCTTTCTTTTCGATTGTTGACAAATAACAAGGAAAATACCATGAATTCGAAAATGTAAATAGGATATCATAGCCAATGAGAGAGAAATATAACAGTATAATTATCGCCATCATTTTATCAAAAGGATAACCATACATTGTCGGCAAAATCAACAACACACAATGACACAATAATTAAGAATGTGCCACAGATCTCATTCGTGAGTTTATACGTGAACAGTGCACAGACAAGTATGATGGAATTGGGTATAAAGTTCATACACTTATGGATCTAAGCCGGAATATCTAAAAGGACAGACTTAATATTCATCAGATTGGACTACATATCCTGAAAATCCAAATTTATGTCGCAATTACATACTATGAAGAAACGCAATCATCCATTTCCACCTCAGAAATTGCGTAAAACATACAACACAATGGAATCGAGAATTGAAGGAGAGGCATCCGAGATCAACTAAGAATTGCACACTGAAATGTCATAGCTCAAGAACCGAATCACGCAGATTACACATTGATATGATGACAAAACAAAGCTCATTCGAGAGAATAAATCCAAAATCCGAACCAAATGACATAATGTAACATGAAACTAGCTCCAATCAAAACAATCTATTCATCAGATTGGACTATATATCCTGAAAATCCAAATCCAAATTTATGTCGCATTTACATACTACGAAAAAAGCAATCATCCATTCCATCTCAGAAATTGCGTAAAACATTCAACACAATGGAATCGAGAATTGAAGGAGAGCCATCCGAGATGAACTAATCAAGAATTGCACACTGAAATGTCATAGCTCAAGAATCGAACAGATCACGCAGATTACACATTGATATGACAAAACAAAGCTCATTTGAGAGAATAAATCCAAAATCCGAACCAAATGACATAATGTAGCATGAAACTCGAATCAAAACAATCCAGATCGCGAAATCATAAATGTGGAAACGAACCAGAGAGAAGGGAGGAGTCTTTGAGCTTCTTAGAGAGACCACCAGCAGCAGAGGCAGTGGAGGAATCGGGAAGCACCTCCTTGACCAAATAGACGTAGGAAAAGCCACCTTCGCCGAGCTGCCTCACGATGCGGAATCGGTTCTCGTTGATCCACACATCAGCTCCGCCATTGACGTTGTCGTAGAGCGCGTTAAGACCAGAAAATGAGCACCCCATTTTCTTCTTCTTCTTCTGATCCTGAAGCTTGAGATTGATTTCTTTCTTTCTTTCTTTCGCTCTAGCTAGGCCTCTCTCTCTCTCCCCTCCTTGTTGTAAGAAAGAAATGAAATCAGGTATTCAGAGGCACCTGATTTCACGTCAATTGTGTGTTACACACTCTGAATTTCGTTTATTTATTTATTTTTTCTCCCTTTCCGGGTTTCTCACGATTTTAAATCTTGGATCGCTCAATTTCTGGCCGAACACATGTTTGATTTTGGCGCTCCGCCATTATGATTCACATACCTTCCTAATGGTCAACTCATTTGCCCACCCAATTAATATTAACATTTTGGATAATATTAGTTAAAAGTTTTGTAAGTTTTTCGCATTAAATTGTTGTAAGAATTAAATTTACATAAAAAATTACTCCCTCCGGTTCTATATATCTGGTGTTTAAGGTTTCTACACACAGATTAAGGAAATGATTAGCCAACATAGAATGAAGAGAAAAATGAAGTAAAATGACTAAACTATCCCTATTAAATTACTTGGAAAATGTTTATACATTTATGACTCTACTATATTTAATAGGGGTAGAATGGTAAAAAAATAATTAATGCTCTCTTGAATTTATAAAATATCAGATATTTTGAAATAAAAATGATTTTCTAAAACACCAAATATTCAGAACCGGAGGGAGTATATATATTTTTATAGAGTTCGTTAACATTATTCACTATAATTAACCATTATAAAAGATAATCTTTGTGAACAGAAAAAGCTTATAAAAAAGTATACAATTTTTTAATTTAAAGAATATGAATGAATTTAAAAAATTATATTTTTTTATAACTGAATATATTTTTATTCATATGTTTTTATTTTAATAATAAATTCAGTAATAAAAATACAGAAAAGAAAAACTTAGGGCCTGTTTGGCAACAAGACATTTCAATCTCATCCCATTTCAATCCTAATCTCAACCTAAAATTAGATGAACAGTCCAGTTTGGGTGTTTGTGTGACACATAATCTCATCTCAATCTCATCCTAATCCTCATCTCATCCAAATCATCATCCCATTTATCATACATTTACTAATCTACCCCTATTTATATACCTATATTTACCTACACTCTAATACAAATATAAAAAAGATAATTAGACAAAATAGTAATTTTACATACCCTCATTTATTACACTTATAATTTTCTCTCTCT